>PVKB01003745.1:0-179295 GCA_004027205.1 Ctenodactylus gundi
CGTGAGGGTCCCAGGAAGCTTTTGGTAAACACAGGAGTAGGCATTTTAGGTCCCTTTAAACTGACATCTGGAAAATTCAAGATCACATCACAGTTTCTCTCCCCCACTCTCTGGCTTTGAAAAGCAAATGTTTTGAGGTTGTGCACTCCCCCATTCACAGAGTTTGTAATCAAGAGAAGTCAAATCACTTTGTCTACACCTTAATTGAAGAGCCTGGCTCTAGAGTTTAAAGCGCTCTGTGTAATAACAGGGAGAAAGCCGGGACTAAGTGGGAATGGGAGAGGGAAGGAGGGCACCAGGCAAGGAGGCAGCCCCGGGCTGCGGGTTGGCAGGTGGCCCTCAGGTCAGGAATCTGCCTTCCTCTCCTTTCCCTGGGTTCTCTGCCACTCCATGTCACAACAGATGGACATTTGAGAGGACGCGGAGATGACATCTTCTGCTTTCCCAAAAGAAATGCTCTTACCTCACCTTCTCCTCAGCTGGGTTGGAAACCTGCTGCACGTTATACTTTTTTGCAGACAAGAGACAGACTTTCTGGGGGCAGAAAAAAAGAAAACCAGGAAGCTGGATTAAAATTGAATCTTGATTAAATTCAGTCTTGATTAATCTTTGTTAAAATTCAATATCAAACCAGGTTGGCTGGTACATAAATGTACCCCCAGCTCTTGGGAGGCTAAGGCAGAAGGATTGCCCTCAGTTCTAGGCCAGCCTGTACTACAGTGAGATGCTGTCTCAAAAATAAATAATAAATAAATAGATAAAATTTAATTTTTCTACCTCCACCTTATCTTCCCTTTAATCACCATTTGAACTTGAGTTATTCCTTCATACCATTTAGTTTAATTTACATATTACAAGTTTATAAGTTTATAAGCAGTAGCAGTGACATACATGAATTCACCTTGTAATCTCTCGTGATTCCTTGTTTGCTATTTGTTTGTCTGTTTTTGGTACTGGGAATTGAACCCAGGGCCCTAACACTGAGCTACATTCACAGCCAAATTGTCCAAGGAGAGTTGGAATTTTTTTTTTTTTTTGAGGCAGATTATTTCTCTGTAGTTCAGAATGGACCTGAACTCAACAGCCCATACAGGTTTTGAACTCACAGCAATCTTCTTGCGTCACAAGTGCTGGGCCTACCAGTGTTGGACACTACACCCAGCTAATGTGGCATTCGGGAATTGGACCCAAGGCCATGAGATTTCTAAGCAAATGTTCTAACCGCTGAACTATGCCCTCGGTCCCTCTAGCTAGTCTTTCACCATCTTGTATTTCTATCATTCATAGATGTTTGTTTCGCTGACCTTCACGTGATTGATAAACTGTGCCGTTTGATTCAACAAATCAAATGTCTATCTTGTGAAACAAGACATAATTTCTACCCTCAGGGTGGGGTAAGGAAGAACGGAGGAACTAAAACGCAAGGGAGAATCCAGTGCATGGAGCCCTCAAGGCACGGGATGAGCACCTACACTGGGCCGGGTGCACTGTGATAAAGCAATCCCAGGACAAGGGGCGTCTGTGAGGCACAGGACCATCTCAACTAATGTTGGCTAAAACAAGACAGTTTATTTCAATCTCATACTTAGGAAACCCAGAGCAAGTCCATCCAGGATGGCATGGTGAGTCACAGCATCAGAGACCCCCGGAACTTCTTTAGATCCAGGTGCTGGGGATCAAGCCCAGGACTTCGAATCACATACTCCACTCCCCAGTTCCTGAGCCGCAACTTTGGCTTCCTTCCCACTCCTTTCCCAAGGCCACATCTAGAGTTTCAGCCACCAGGCAGAGGGAGGCCAGGTTCATCAGACTTTATGTTTCATACTTACTACTGCTAACATCCTTGGCCAGAACTTGGTGCCTGCCAGGAGGGAGACTGGAACATAGATCTTTATTATAATTGGTCATTTATCTAGTCAAAGACTAGGGCTCAATCACTATGGAAGGAAGAGATATTAGGGGACAAAAACAGCTTCCACACCATAATAAGGGAAATATAATCTTTGTGAACTGTGGTGGTTTGGATCTGAAGTGTCCCCTAAAAGCCTCATGTTCCTATGGATACTGTGTAGGGTTGGGAGGTGGAGTCTGGCTGGAAGCGGGTTGTGCTTGAGGCTTGACCTGGAGGGGCGTGTGCTGGTCTGCCTTCCTTCCTCCCAGTCAGTCCCTTTTTCCACCGTAAGGTAAGGATCTCTGCCCTGGGAATTCCTGGTCCAGCTCTAGCTGATCCCACCATTTTCCAGCTGCCCACCCATGAGTGGACTGAGATCTTCTGAAACTGTAAGTCACAATAAGTCTTTCCTCCCTAAGTTGTAGCTGTCAGGTATTGAGTCACAGTGACAAGAAAGTGACTAAGACAGAAATTGGTACCAGAGAAGTGGGGTCGTTGCTGTACTTTACCTGACCACATGGTCTGGAATTCTTTTGAACGGTTTTGGGGGAGAAATACAGAAAGATTTGAGCATGCTGGCTGGAGAGTCCTTGGAGTGCTCTGAGCTGAGCTTGATGGGAGATTCTAGTCAAAGCTCAGAAGATCAGAATGCTAATAAAGAATGGATTGCAAAGGCCAGGCTCAAGAAGTCTCAGATGGGAAGGAGAACTGTATTGGTAAGTGGCTTAAGAACTACGTGTGCTATGCTGTGGCAAAAAAGTTTGTCAGTATTTTGCCCCTGTCCAGAGATTTTGCCTGAAACTGAGATTAAGGGCAGTAGATTGCTTATTCTGGTGGAGAAAATCTCAAGGCAAACTGATGCTCTAACTGTTACATGGCTGTTTGAGGCTTTTCGCCAGTTTTATGGCAGAAGAAAGGATAAAATGGTAGAGAAAATTCATATGGAAGGTTTATAGTGCCAGGCCAAAATGGCCTGCAGTGGTGGGGACAAAGAGCACAAGGGCCAGGGTGCAGTGAGATGGTTTGGATACGGAGTGTCCTCCACAAGCCTGGTGTTCCTATGGATACTATGGCCTGACTGGAAGGGGTGGCTGCTTGGGGCTTGACCTGGAGGAATGCATGCTGGTTCCTTCCTTCCTCTGAGTCTGTCTCTCTCTGTACCACCTTGTGAGGATCTCTGCCACAGGAGCTCCGGCTCTGGCCCAGCCCTGCCATGTGCTTCCGTCAGTTTCCAGCTGCCCTCTTATGAATGGACTGTGACCTTCTGAAACTGTAAGCTACAGTAAATCTTTCGTCCCTAAGTTGTGGATGTTAGGCATTAAGTCACAGCAACAAAAAATAACTAAGACACAAACCAACAGGAGAAGGATGTCTCCTGAGCCTTTACAGATAAGTCCTATGTTGCAGCACTTGCAGTAACGGTCAACTCGGCATAGCGGCAGTCCCGGGAAAACGAAGGTGCTGCAAGACTGAGACTCACCAGGCCTCCCGAAGCAGTGCCTCTCCTAGGCTCGTGCTGATCCTGTGGCCAGCCTCCTGCAGCTGTAGCCTGTCCCTCAGGGGAAAGTCAGGAGACATCAGCCTTTCCCACTTCCTCACCCCAGATGTGGTAAGGTTTCCTTTAGTTGCTAGTAAGAGCCAAGCTGTCAGGTAGCTTCACCAGTGGAGAGCATAGGACTCTGACAGAGGAAAGAAAGGCTGGAAGCAGCTCTTGGGATCCGCCCTTTAGGCTCCTCCTCTCCTCCTTTCTAATTTCCTCTTTGCCTGCTGCTTACTGCCTTCTGCTTCTTACCTTTTCCCTACGGAAGACTTCTGCCACCCTGCCTCTCCCTCTGCTGCCCCGTCATTACCATCTGTTCATGACTGCTCCCTGTGCCCACCTCACCGCCTCCTTGCAGCTCGTGCTTCCTCCAAGCTCCCACTATGTTTTGGTTTTGCTTTCCCCTTTCCTTTTTTAGCTTCTGCTCATGATTTACTTATACTTGGGTCCCCCAATAAAAGATCCAACAAGGTGGCTACTCTGTCTCCTGCAGGCACGTCTGTTGGACGGTGGACACATGCCCAAAAACTTCATAGCTGGGTCATGTCATCTATTCCTGACTCAGCCTCTGAGGCCAGGTCTCACATGGTACAAGGATGGTGTCTTAGTTATTTTTTTATTACTATGACAAAATACCTGACAACCCACAATTTAAGGGAGGATAGGAAAGGTTTATTTTAGCTCACAGTTTCAAAAGGTCACAGTCTATTCATGAGCAACCTGCAACAGTGGAAGCACACGGCAGAGGTGGAGGCAGTTCCTCATGGCATTGCAAACAGGAAGCCAAGTCTCAGAGGAAGGGAGGAAGTTACATTTATTCTTCCAGGTCCTGTCCCAGTGATCTGCCCCTTCTAGGTCCTGCCCCAGTGATCTGCCCCTTCTAGGTCCTGCCCCATTATTCCACCCCTTCCAGGTTTAAACCCCTAATCCACCACACACTGATAATCTAATCCACATGCCTTTCTACCACCACACACCTCTAATCCACCGCATCCCTACAATCTACCCTACCAGACCAGGCCTCCATCTCCTGACAGCACATGGTTCCACAGATGTCATAACATCCAAATACATGAGGCTTTTGAAGGATACTTCAAATCCAAATCACAATAGATGACAATGTCAGTCTGAAGAAATGCCATGAAGTGACCTGTAGAAGCCATTACGTTTCAGCATGCCCACTGCTAATTTGAGCCCAATAACTAAAGGTTCCAGACCAGCCAGCATCACACTGTGCAAGCATGAACTTATTCAATTCTCTCTCTCTCTCTCTCTCTCTCTCTCTCTCTCTCTCTCTCCCTCTCTCTCTCTCTCTCTCTCTCACACACACACACACACCTCATAGACATCTTACACCCTACTGGGTCTTCTGTTAGTTTGGGTTTTGGTACTAGAGATTGAGCCCAGAGCCTTCACATCCAACCTGGTGTTTTGTTTTTGATTTTCAGAAAGGGTCCCACTAGATTACTGAATTACTCAGCCTGGACTCAAACTTATAATCTTCTTGCCTCAGCTTCCCAGAGTGCTGGGATAACAGGCCTGTGACAGGCTTCTCATTATTTTCGTTGTTCAGTTCAAGATGCAATTGGGGGAGTGAAATATCTGTGTGCGAGACTAAAGACACTCTGTGGGGCATCAGTCACATAATGCAATAAGTCTGGGTCAGTGGTTCCCAAACCTAACTTAAAAAATTTATCCAGCAAGCTTTAAAGATTAGATCCCCAAGTCCCATGCCACTCAACATGTATAAGGTATCTCCTTCCTTCCTCCTTTCTTCCTCTCTCCCTTCTTTTCCTTCTTTCCTTTTTCTTTCCTCCTTTCTCACTTCTTCCTTCCTCCCTTCCTTCCTTTCTTCTGCAGATGATACCAATGGTCAACCAGTTGTGGGGATCCACTGCTCTAGCTCTTACCTTCATTTTTCTAGAAAGTTCTTGGCACAGGGCTGGGGGGATTTCATCACTACTGTGTGTCTGACTGCTGCAGCTTCTCCTCCTAGCTCTCTGCTATTGTGGCTACTAAGGTTCTCTTACAGAAGAGAATGACCAACCTCCATGTGGCAGGAATAGAGCCTACACAACCCCCAATCTTGATGCCTGCTAGTACTGTTTCAGCAGTGGGAATTAAGCTGGTCCCTGGGAAATTAAGAAAGTTGCTGAACACTCCCAGGTGGGTTGGAACCCATGTAGGTACAATATTTGGGGGCTATCTTTGTAGACATAGGTTTGATATCCCATGCCTAAAATTTGGAGGTTCCTTAAATTTTGAATTGGCTTTTGATCAGGTATTCAAAATGATCCAAATTAATCATGAATTTGCATTTATCATGAAACTATCAGTAGCAGTGCAGTAGGAGGCAAGAAGTGTTATTTGGATCCAAATTTTAGTCCAGGTATGGCTAATATAAAAAGGAACATACACCTTGGACCTGAAAAGATTTTTATAAAATTAGAGATAGTGTATCTAAAGCACCTGGAAGTACATAAATGATAATAGCATATTTAATACATAACTATTTTTGATGCTCAAGATGATCTGAACAGAAGTTCTATAAACCTGGAGATGCGCCAGAACAAGTGCCTTCTGCAGCTGCTGTGTGCATCTTTTCCACAGTTCCAAGTTCATTGACATTATGTTTGCTTGAAATCCTCCATTTACACCATGGAAATTGGCAAATGTATAGATCAGGGCTTTTGTCCCAGACAGTCATTATTAAACCTTGTCTTTGTTACTTTTTCATCTCTGTGATGAAATACCCAACATATACAATTTAAGGGAGAAAAGATTTTTTAGCTCACAGTTTCAGAAGGTCACAGTGTATGTGCAGCCAAAAATGGTCAGTTCACATGGTGGGGGGCACAGCTGGAGAGCTCTTCACAGCATGGCAGAACACAGCCAAATCTGGGGGATGAAGGGTAGAACCAGTCCATACCCTTCCAAGTCAAGGCCAAAGCACCTGTCCCTTCCAATCAGGCCCCACCTTCCAACCATACACAGGACCCATAAGTACACGAGGCCTTTAGGGGACACTCCAGATCCAAACCACAACAAACCTTAACCAGCATACCACTCTAAAAATCTAACCTTAGGAAAGAGACAGAATCACAAAATACACAGCTAACTTTGCCTTTTCTTTTATCTCCATGCTTTGCACATATATAACCAAACCAGAATTCTATTTGGTAATTTTTCTCCTGTGGCTCACAAGTCATTTTGTAAATATTATAGCATTAATTCTCCCAACAAACTGATGGAGTAAAGAAGGTTAAACGACTTGCCTGAGGTAGGACAGGAAGATAATGATAAAAAGTAGAACTAAAGCAGTCTGTACCAACAACCATGACAACCCTTCCTACAGTCAGCACTATAGACGTTGGCAGTAAAGACGTAGGCGGCAATTACCCACAGTGCTTTTACCTTGGAACCCAGACAGCCAAAGCCTCTTTTCACAGGCTATAGTACAAATGTTCTGGCCTTTGAGGTCAGAGAATAGATCTGATCCCCTGAAATGCCTACTCTTCACTCAGGTTTTCTTTCAGGATTACTGATTTTTTTTTTTTTTTTGGTGGTTGTTATTGTTGTTGTTTGGGGTGTTGGGGGAGTTTGTTTGTTTTTAGTACTAGAGATCAAGCCTAGGGCCTTCACCTTGAGCTATATCTCCAGTCCATTTTAATTTCCAGTTTCAAGCAAGGCCTCAATAAGTCACTAAGTTATATAGCTCGGACTTGAATTTGTGATCCTTCTGCCTCAGCTTCCAGCGTGCTGGAATCACAGGCCTGGCTTGAAGGTCTTACTATAAATCAACTTCCTTCCCATTTATTCTCCCTCAAGTCCAAAGACACGTGTTTGGAAAAAGAAAGAAGGAAGGAAGGTAGGAAGGAAGGAAAGAAGGAAGGTAGGAAGGGAGGGAGGGAGGGAGGAAGGAAGGAAGGAAGGAAGAAAGGAAGGAAGGAAGGACAGAAAGAAAGAGAAAGAAAGAAAGAACGAAAGCAGCTGGCAGAGTTCTGTTCTGATTCTAACAGATGCAGGAAGCATCATAACCAGTCAACACTGTGGTTTTATTTATGACCCTTAGTCTAGACTCCCCAAGGGCAGAGACCCAAGAACTGTTTCTCTCTGGCCTTCTCTTCATAACGCTCTGGGAAGTAGAAATAACTAGCTCCTGTAGTGAGCAGCCTGTCGATGCTCCCAGACCCTCACCCTCCCGTGGGTTTGCACACCTTAGTGTAATTTTTGCTATCCCTTAAGTATGGATAGATCTACTGATTTATTTCTAATGAATAAACTGTGGAAAAAGTGACAGGATGTGAGCTGTAATATTAGGTAACAAAAAGAATATGACTTCCATTTTGGTGGCCATCTTTTATACTCTCTTTCTAAGCTTTTGCTCTCAAGGTACCACATTGTATGTGGTTTCCTGAGAGAAACACATAGCAAAGGACAGATGGCTTTAGTCAACAAATGGAAAGAACCTGAGGCTACCAGCAGCCATGTGACTTTGGAAATAAGTCCTCCAATAGAGCCTTGAGACAACAGCAGCTACAACCCATGTCAATTGCTATCATAGGAGAGATTCCAAGTCCCAGGGCTGAGCTAACTGTGCCCAGTTCTCTGATATATAAAAACTGGGAGAGCTGGGCCCAGTGGCACAGGCCTGTAATCCTAGTACTTTGGGATGCTGAGGAAGGAGAATCACAAGTTTGAGCCAAGCCTGGACAATTTGGCAAAAAACAGCCTGAGTCTTAGTTAAACAGTATAAAAGGGGCTAAATCTGTGTAGCTCACTGAGTGAAGGCTCTGTGTTCAATCCCTAGCTCAGACAAAAAAAAAATTTTTTTTTAATCTGTGAGATAGTTTGTTGTTTTAAGCTACTAAGTTTTGGAGTGTATGTTATACAATACGGAACCAATAAAATTTTAAGCACTCAGGGAAATGTTGGTGAAAGAGATTTAATGAACTGAATATGCCATGCAAATCATCTCTATGGAATGGAGGTCTACAACCTCACATGATTCTTGGTGGCTTTCCTCTTCTCCAATTTGGACATCTCTAATTTTCATAACATTTGAAAAGGTTTTAGTGATACGAATATTCCTTGAGACCATTATTCTTAGTGTAGTGAATCAGACCCAGAAGGTTAAACATCACATGTTTTCTCTTATGTAAGAAATCCAAAGTAAAAACATGTAATAGAACCTAACAAGAGATTTAAGGCAGCAGGGAGATGGGTGGGTTTGTGGAAAAGGAGGATCACAGGAGAGGATGGAGGGCAGGAAAGGGAGAGGGGAACTAATGATGTTGATGCAACATGTATGGGTGCCAGTTTCTCCAGTTTCATGCATCTATTCTAGATGGCAAATACAAACAAAAAAAATACAATTTAAAAAGAAAAAGAATATTCTCATTTTTGGAATAATCCAACGCCTCCCAAAAAATGAACACAAGTCAATGGCAACTAGACAGCCCAGATTCTTGATGCTACCATGTTAACACTGTCCATAGTAAGAGAGGCCACAAAAGGAAGCAGCAACGTGCTCAAAGTTGTCCCTCTGGTCTTGCCCGAGTAACTCTGGCAGCTAGAGCTGCCCTGTAGCTACGTGGCTGTGACACTATGAAGGTGGCTAATTTCAAATCTGACCTGAGAACAGAGTGTAATTCAACTAGATAAACCTGGGTCTTAGCCAAAATAAGTAGCAATTTGGGAAACTGGAAGAAATATTTATTTTAATGGGCAGGGACAATTGAAAGTTGTCAAAATTTTCCACCTTAGCTTTTCAAAGAAGATACCACTAAGTGGCCTTGGGAGTTGGGCGTGGAAGGTCTTGGAAAGGAAATTAAATTGATCCTGGACAAAAAAAAAAAAAAAAAAAAAAAAAAAAAAAAAAAAAAAAAAAAAAAAAAAAAAAAAAAAACCAGCAACATTGCCTAATGTTGCTGTGCTAGTCATAGAACCCAACACTAGACTATTTGGCTTTTTCCAATGTGAACTTGCCTTTTTAAAAAAAAATCTACTCCTTTCTTTAGCTCCTTGCATCGCTTCCAAAACTACACATTCTTATAACTTGGAATATTTTTGGGTTAAAGTGTGTGTGTCCTTTAGGCTCTGGATTTTGTTTTGTTGCTTGCTTTTATTTTATTTTTGTGGTGGTGGAGATCTAACCTAGAGTTGCAAGGGAGGCAAGTGCTCTGCCACTGAGTCACCCTCAGCCCTGAGACCAGTTTCCTTTTCAAATGTAATCACCTTCGCCTATAATCCCAGCACTCAGAAAACTGAGGCAGGAGGATTGCCATGAGTCCAAGGCTAGCCTGGGCTACAGAGAGTGAGACCCTGTCTCAAAACAAAAACAAAAATCATCCTTAACACCCCCCCAAAAAAACCTGTCTGCCTGGAACAGAGCAAAGAACACATAACTGTGACATTTTCCAACTTGGGTGGGTTTCCTGCTTCTTATACATAGATTAGTTTTACATTATTTCATTCATCTCTTGTAGGCTACTCTCCCCCCCACCCCCAAGTTATTATTCCTATTATCTAACGTGAGCTATTTGGGACTATGAGGACAAGAGACTCACCCAATAAACTGATTTTAGGTGCACTTGAGACAGTACTTTGTCCTGTTTTTATTTGATTTGATGACAGTGCTTGGTATTTCTCCTTCAACGAGCACCAATGACTTAGGACTTAGATCAGGGGCCTGATGAATAAGCATGAAAATTTGATTTAGAAAAGGAGGATATCCTCAACCTCTTGGAGAGAAAAAAGGAATCTAACCCCTACCACAGGCCACACGCACATTAAATGACAAAGGAAAGCAGCAGCACTGCCTTTAAACATTTTTGAATGAAATATCATCATACCGCAAATGGTAGGTAGTTGGAATAAAAATTCAGAAAAGAGACCTTGAAAAAATACGAGGGAAGAATGAAACATTTTCAAAGCAAACACTGTATTATTATATTATTACTTTAAGACAGAAATGGGGGAGAAGGGGTGACGCTAAAGAGTACCGGGAAGGTGAATCCCGAGGAGGGCCAGGTGGCAGATGCGTGCAGTCTGGCACCTACCTTTAGCCCCATTAACAGTTGTGGGAAACGACAAAGAACTGTTAAGTGGAAGGGAAGATTCTCCGCAAACTACATTGATTGTAAATAAAACAAAAGAAACCCCAAGTTTCCCAGGAAGGGAATCCAATTAATTGTTTTATAATACATAGCAGAATCTTGGCTTTTTTCTCCATCAGCAGCCCAGAGGCAGCAGGACCCGTCAGCATGCAGCATGCCCAGGCACCCCTCCCACACCAGCACCCTGAACCGGAACTGGCAGGGGCTCGGCCAGGAATAGCGTTTTTTAGAGATTAAGGGCGTGTGTGTGTGTGTGTGTGTGTGTGTGTGTGTGACACAGACAGCCTGATAGCGTTTTTTAGAGATTAAGGGCGTGTGTGTGTGTGTGTGTGTGTGTGTGTGTGTGTGTTTTAGAGATTAAGGGCGTGTGTGTGTGTGTGTGTGTGTGTGTGTGTGTGTGTGACACAGACAGCCTGATTTTGATCTCCCCGCCCGCCCCTCCTGCCCGGGCCGAGGCCCCGGCGCCCCCTTGGAGCCCGGCTCGAGTTCAGGCCGTGGGGCAAGACGGGACTGGGCCCAAGGACAATAGAACGGTTGCGAGTCAGAAAATGCTACCCAAGAACAAGAACCGCCCCTCTCTGTGTTTTGAAAAACCTTTAATTAACAAATGCCCTAGTTTCTAACATGCATTAAAACTTCCTGCGTGGATTCCACTTGAGGGATCCAATGATTGCTTCTGCCACGAAGACGGGATCCCGAAAGGCCACAGCTGCAGAAGTAGGGAGAGCTGGCAGCGGCGACGCTCCGCCAGGGAACAGGCTGTTCCGGCACCTCGGCCTCGGGTTACTTTCCCTAACCACCCCCCACGCGCTCCCAGCTCCCCCGAACCCGCGCCGGCCGCACCCCGCCCCCAGGCTCCCCGCCCCCCACGCCGCGGCCCCTCGGCCGGCTCGGCTCCCCTCCGCGGCCCCGCGCCCGAGCGGGGGGAGGGGCGCGAGGGAATGTGGCCCCACGTGGTGCGCGGCGCTGCGGAGAGAAAGGCTCCCGCCGGGCGCGCCCCCGCCGCCCGGAGCCGCGGCCGCCTTCAGGACCCAGCTGGCCGAGGCTCCCCGCCAAGACGGCCTTCTCAGCTCGCCGGCCCCGCGGCTCGGGCCACGGCCCCCTCCGCCGAGGCGCGCTCCAGCCTCAGCCGTTCCTCGTCGGGGCTCTTGGCTCACGCTCCCTCCTGCTCAGGACTATGTAGTTTAGTGTACCCGGAAGAGGAACCGATCTTTCAAACAAATTCGCTTTCTGGTGCCTTTTGGTCCCCTGAGCGAATTCGGAGGAAAAGTTTTTACTAACTTTTTGCTCCCAGGCCCCCGCCCCTCCCCTCAGGAATCCGCCCAGAGCGCTGCAGACACCGCCTCCCCGTTCCCTCGCCCGCCCCTTCTGACTTCCACCCAATTGGAGGAGGCGGCAAAGCAAACAAAGGCCATCATTGGGCGTCCAGGGATGGGCCCGCCCCCGGAGTGGTTTGTGAATGGGGGAGGGAGTGTCGGGCGGCCGGAGCCCGCGAGCCCGGCGTATCTTGTGGCCGCGAGCGCAGCTCCCGGGCGTTCCTCGGCGCTCCCTCAGGCCAGGCAGGCGGTGGGACTCGCGGCCCCGGGCCGCGCAGGGCGGGCGAGGCCGGCGCCAGGCCGCGAGCAGGGGGTTCTCACCGCTTCCCACGTCGTGGGACTGGATTTCCAAGAAGTCGCCGAGCTCCTGGCTACCGGGCGCTGGTCAGACTCCGGGCAAGAGCCAGCCGCTTGCCTGAAACTTGTGTCCGAGCTTCCAGGGCTGGAGAAGGCGACGGCGGGCGGCGGAGCCCCGAGGCGAGGAGGCGGAGCGGCCCGGCAGGGGAGAAGGCGGCGAGGCCCGGGCCGCAGCGGGAGGAGAGGCTCCAGCAAGTTTGGAGGGTGACCCGAGACGCCCTGCATCCCGCGGCAGGGAGATCGGCTCGTCCCCTCCGGCCCAGGAGACAGGGAGGCCCCACTCGGAGTCCCCGGCGGCGGGAGGACCCAGCGCGGGGCGCAGCAGCGCCGCCCCGCATCCCGGCCTCCCTCGGCTGCCTCCGTGCGCTCCGCCGGCGGAGAGCGCCGCTGCCCCGCGGCTGGCGATGCGGGGCCCGCCTCCGGGCCTGGGCGCCCTGTTGCTGGCGCTTCTGGGCGCGCTGCCCGCGCGCGCCGGGGCACAGCCCTACCACGGCGAGAAGGGCATATCGGTGCCGGACCACGGCTTCTGCCAGCCCATCTCCATCCCGCTGTGCACGGACATCGCCTACAACCAGACCATCCTGCCCAACCTGCTGGGCCACACGAACCAGGAGGACGCGGGCCTCGAGGTGCACCAGTTCTACCCGCTGGTGAAGGTGCAGTGCTCGCCCGAGCTGCGCTTCTTCCTGTGCTCCATGTACGCGCCCGTGTGCACCGTGCTCGACCAGGCCATCCCGCCGTGCCGCTCCCTGTGCGAGCGCGCGCGCCAGGGCTGCGAGGCGCTCATGAACAAGTTCGGCTTCCAGTGGCCCGAGAGGCTGCGCTGCGAGCACTTCCCGGTGCACGGGGCTGGCGAAATCTGCGTGGGCCAGAACACGTCCGACGGCGCGGGGGGCGCGGGCGGCGGCCCCACGGCTCACCCGACGGCGCCTGCCCCGCCGGGTGCGCCCTTCTCCGCGCCGCCCCTGGGGGCCCCCGACGGCCGCGGCCGCGCCGCCTTCCCGTTCTCGTGTCCCCGCCAGCTCCAGGTGCCCCCTTACCTGGGCTACCGCTTCTTGGGCGAGCGTGACTGCGGCGCCCCGTGCGAACCAGGCCGCGCCAACGGCCTCATGTACTTCAAGGAGGAGGAGCGGCGCTTCGCCCGTCTGTGGGTGGGTGTGTGGTCGGTGCTGTGCTGCGCGTCCACGCTCTTCACCGTACTCACCTACCTCGTGGACATGCGGCGCTTCAGCTACCCCGAGCGGCCCATCATCTTCCTGTCGGGCTGCTACTTTATGGTGGCCGTGGCGCACGTGGCCGGCTTCCTGCTGGAGGACCGCGCCGTATGCGTGGAGCGCTTCTCGGACGACGGCTACCGCACGGTGGCGCAGGGCACCAAGAAGGAGGGCTGCACCATCCTCTTCATGGTGCTCTACTTCTTCGGCATGGCCAGCTCCATCTGGTGGGTCATCCTGTCGCTCACCTGGTTTCTGGCGGCCGGCATGAAGTGGGGCCACGAGGCCATCGAGGCCAACTCGCAGTACTTCCACCTGGCCGCGTGGGCCGTGCCGGCCGTCAAGACCATCACCATCCTGGCCATGGGCCAGGTGGACGGCGACCTGCTGAGCGGCGTGTGCTACGTGGGCCTGTCGAGCGTGGACGCGCTGCGCGGCTTCGTGCTGGCGCCGCTCTTCGTGTACCTGTTCATCGGCACGTCCTTCCTGCTGGCCGGCTTCGTGTCGCTCTTCCGCATCCGCACCATCATGAAGCACGACGGCACCAAGACCGAGAAGCTGGAGAAGCTCATGGTGCGCATCGGCGTGTTCAGCGTGCTCTACACCGTGCCGGCCACCATCGTGTTGGCCTGCTACTTCTACGAGCAGGCCTTCCGCGAGCACTGGGAGCGCACCTGGCTGCTGCAGACCTGCAAGAGCTACGCCGTGCCCTGCCCGCCGGGCCACTTCCCGCCCATGAGCCCCGACTTCACGGTCTTCATGATCAAGTATCTGATGACCATGATCGTGGGCATCACCACCGGCTTCTGGATCTGGTCGGGCAAGACCCTGCAGTCGTGGCGCCGCTTCTACCACAGACTCAGCCACAGCAGCAAGGGGGAGACTGCGGTATGAGCCCCGACCCGCCCCCAGCGTTGTGGCCCTGGGGGTTGTGGGTGCAGGTGTCCACGTCCCCCACCCCCACACACACACACCTCCGCTGAGGTATGACCAGACTCGGATTGAGAAGTTATTTGGGACAGGGGTGATTTGGGGAGAAGGCATGAGTGGAAAGCGGTTTAGATGGAAAGACTTGGAGGAGGAGGAGGAAGAGGAGGAGGAGGAAGACGGGGAGGGTGAAGTGAAGATAAAGATGTTAATCCAAGAGGTACGGTCAGCCTGGGCCTGGCGGGAAGGCCGGGACCAGCCAAGATTGCCAGGAGTTCGCCCCCGGGGCGAGCCCCCAGCTGCAAGGCAAGTGGCTCTCCCCTCTCCTGTGAGGCCCGGGAAGGTGCAGCTCTGCCTGCAGCAGCGGCTTTGTTGGAAAGAGGAGGACCCCCTGCGGGGTCCTTGTCAAGCGGTGGTCAAACCATAATCTCTTTTCTCTGGGGCCAAACTGGAGCCCAGATGGGTTAATTTCCAGGGTCAGACACTGCAGACTCTCCTCCCTACCCCCTCCCAACTGTTTTTCCTCCCGACTCCTTTCAAGTCTTGTAAAATAAGCATTTGGAAGTCCTGGGAGGCCTGCCTGCTAGAATCCTAATGTAAGGACGAAAAAGACATGACAATTACATTTCAAGAGGAGGCCAAGGAGACCAGTAGTAGGCGTTTCTGCTACATTTGTATTTTGGGGGGCGGGCAGGAGGCAGAAAAAAGCGCAGTTTGGTTTGGTTTGGTTTTGGTTTAATTTTAATACTCTGTAAAGAAGTGGTGACTTGTTGCTTTTCAAAACAGGAATGCATTTTCCCTCTTTGTTGTAAGAGACAAAAGAGGAAACAAAAGTGTGTCTCCCTGTGGAAAGGCATAACTGTGAAGACAGCAACTTTATAGGCAAAGCATCGCAAATCCGAGGTTTCCCTTTGGTTGTTAATTTGGTTGCGATAAACATTCCTTTTTAAGGAAAAGTGAAGGGCACTCTGTTTCCATATTCCATTCAGCCAGAGGTTCTGACTTGGATAAAGGATATGCAAAGGGTTTTGTTGTTTTAAACACAGTTAATTCAGAACATACTGTCCAATGGGCCCTGTTAAATATTTAGTGAAATCTCTTCTCTCATTTTTTTCTTGCCATAAACCTACATTTAGGTTTTTATTTTCCCCTCCAAATTGCATTCCTTAAGATAAAAGGAGAAATATTATGCCTTCAGCATGATAATAAAGGAAAGTTAAATTTTAAAAAGGATAAAGAACCATTTGTCTGCTTTTTCTTGGCTCCCTAAATGTTTTTATAAAACATCATATGTGTGCTGACCCTGTCTGTGGTTGGGTGGGGAGGTGATTACAAAGATGCAAGTGAATGAAGAAGAAAATTTGAACTATGAGCCTGTTTTTAAGGAAAGTCATTAAAAGAAGGTAAACTTCAAAGTGATTCTGGAGTTCTTTGAAATGTGCAGGAAGACCAAAATTTATTAATCTTAAATAATGTACTTTTTTCCATAATAGAACTCTGATTCTTTTGCATAATGGTGTAAAGCTGAGCAGAGAATCGTGGGAGCTAACCTTTACTCCACCTTTGCCACTACCCCCAATCTTGCAACACTATCCTGTTTTTCAGAACAGTTTTTAGATACCAATCAAAGGATACTGTTGGAAGTACAAATTACTTTATATATGTAGTATATATTGAGTTGCCTTTATGTTAAAGTTAAAATTGGTCTTGTAGTTCCTAAACCTTCAGAACTATTTCACCTGTCAGATTTTTAAAATTGCCACTACACGGGTTCTGGCATCTTTTGTGTTGTATCTCTTCAGTGCATGTGAAATTTGTAAAATAGAGACAAGTGCAGTATGTATATTTTGTAAATCTTCCATTTTGTAAGAAAATATATATTGTATTTATACATTTTTACTTTGGATTTTTGTTTTGTTTGGCTTTTAAGGGTCTACACAGAGCCCCACTTTATCATGTGTACAGATCACAAATAAATTTTTTAAAATATACAAAGTGAGCATTTATTTATTATATTTGTGATATTAAACTAAAGAACAAAACTTTATGCTATGGAAAAAAGATGGAGATACACTTTTGAGTGTGTACTCTATGGAGGAAGCTGTGTGTGTATACATATGTATTTATGTATTTGCACATATGTGCATCTGTATTTGTGTGTATACACACACATGTATGTATGTTACTGAGGCCTTCCTTCACCCCAACTTTTAACATAGTGCACAATGCATATTTTAACTATCCTTTAGATTTTCCTGCTGTTGCTGCTTCCTGCCACCCTCCATGCCACACACCCCATGCTCGGAGGGACCTGCTGAAGGTACTGAATAGAACCTTTTAGAAAATGCTGTCTCATCTATGTGTTGATTCCTCTTAGAGGACTAGAAGATATTTTTTGCCTTTTCCATGATTTTTCTTTGAGGTTTTTTAGTGAGGTTTTCAGTGAGTTTTTTTTAATTGTTGTTGGTGGGGTATTTTGTTTTTTTGCCAATTTGTATTTTTATATTCTAATGTGCTTTTTCCAAATTGTTAATATGCTTTGCTTTCTGGTGGTTGGGAAAGTCGCAGGTGCTCGCTTCCCTCTTACTGGAGCCCTTGGCCAGAAACTTAACATGTCCTTCTTGGTGTACTGAAGCCGAGATGGAGCAGCTCCCTGGGGTGGCAGTGACTCAGCAGCTGGGCCAGACAGACTCCATGCCTGACCCTGGGGTGTCCTCAGGAGCCACGAGGCTATTTGCTGTTGTGGAAGAGGCTAACTTTGAAGTCTCTGCTCAACAGGCATTTTGATATTAAACACTACTTCATGGAAGTAGCCCAGGCATTTTGACACGCCCGATTCCCAGTTATTCTAGCATTCTCCCCCTCACCTCTTAGTTCAGGTGCCAGTTTCCTGGCTTTTCCTTTGGCAGTGGAGACCCTGCAGCAGGCTGGGACCTGCCATATCTCTTGCCCCTCTCTGCTGGAAGTTTGTGTAGCTCTCAAGCACAACAGAAACAGTTATGTTTTTGTTTTAATCGACAAGTTCACACACATAACTGGTGTGTTTTACAAATGGCAGGGAATGGAACCAAGTGGCATGCAGTCTCTTTGGGAGGAGGGAGCCAGGTGTAGGCAAGCTGCAAAGCAGCCTTACTTCCAGCCTGTGGGGCTCTGGACACTGCAATGGGTGTGAAGGTGTCCTAAACTGTGAAGATTTTTGGCATCAAGAAAGGAAGAAAATAGTGACTTTGAGTCTTAAGGTTGATTCAGTTTTCACTCACCCTGCAGGTAAAGGATGCCTCCCTGAACACCACTAATGCTGTCTTAAGAAGGTTTGCTTTTAGAGTAGGTGGACGGCTCCCGGGGGATTTTTTCTTGCAAATTAACTGCTGAAGGCACTTAGACCCTCAGAGGGGAGAGTTGGGATGGGGGCTTCCTCTCCTCAGCTGCAGGGTCTTTCAGGGCTCTCAGTTGAAGAGTGCTGGTCTTTATTGAGGGAACAAAGCTGGCATGTGAATAGATTGCTACCTGCTTTTTGGTAAGCAAAGATGAAAGTGTTTGCTTTAATTCCCTTCACACCGTGATGCCTTCTTATGCGGCGATTCTCACCTACGACTTTAGAAGCTCAGGGATTTTTCTTGAGGAGCAGTTTAGCAGGAAATACGTGAAGGAGAGTGTTTGTGAAAGGGCATGCATAGAGTTTAAGAGAAAATGTTGGCAGGAATTTGGTGTTAATCCCCAGATAAGGAGGAGAAATACTTGTGAAAATTTTCTGCAATTTATTAAACAAAACGAATCTATCCAAAATTCCATGCAACACCAAATGCTTCTAAGTAAGTTTATGAGAAATCCTAGCAAGAAAAAAAATATTTGTCCAATTAACATCTTATGATTAAAATTTTTAACGTACTTGATGAAAAATAGTGATATTAGATATTCTCTGGGTAGGACTGTCATGATATAACAGCTGTAAGTTTGAGTCCTGTAGGTGTATACTGGAAAAATCTCTTCTAACTCTCCCATCTTTAATTTCACTGAAAAGGCTGGTAGCTATTTATAGATGGTATATTTTTATATGTGCATGTGCCAACAGTGAGTTAAGTCTACAGGGCTCCAGGAAATCCTAGAAGGGACCAAAACCACTCCAATATAGACTTAAACAATTAATAGATGTGTTCTATTTGTCTATTTTTTCTCCCTCAGTACATTACACATAGGCTTTTCTTAATTTGTGACTGTTTCTTACATTTAAACCTATATGCCTTTTATTTCTTATGAAAGTGAACGAGTTAAAAGGATACCACTGAAATGTAAACTCTGATAAACACGTCATGCCTCTTAGTCTCTTTGGCTGCTTAAAAAAAAAAAAAATCTTTCCCAATGCCTTTCTTTAGGGCCACAGTGGTGGATTTAAAAAGCAAGCTTGACAGTAGTTCATTGTAAGCGCTCACTTCAACAAGCACTGATCAAGACAGAAGGTACCAGAAGGAGGACAGACAACCACACAAAAGACAGCATCTGCCCAAAGTAACCAGACCAATGTGGGAAATCCCCCGGTAAGCCACCTGTGGCCTGCAAAATGACTTGGTCCAGATAAAGCAACTGTCACATTAGGGATGAGTCACTTATATAATAATTAAATATTTTACCAAATATAGCAGGCTGATTTTTAAGTTGACAATTTTGTATGACCTGCATATGATGTCATAAATATCCAAGTGGCTTCTGGCCGAAAAAAAAAATTCCCCGTCCCTGATACAGATCTATTTCAGAGTGAAGAGGGCATTCCTGTGGAAGAATAAGCAAAGAATCACACTGCTAGGCGATGTGACAAGGGTCAGGACAGAGGCACAAATGCTATTTGCAATAATATTGTCTGACATTTGGAGATATTTCTTGTTTCATAAAGCTTTCTTTTTTATTTATTTATTTTTTACTTTACACTGATCTAACTTAATACTACTCGCTCTCAAATTGTCCCCACTATTATTCCAACTCTAGAATGGAAAATAATTTCTCTTTGAAAGATGACAAAGCTAGAGGACTCCGTGAGGTATAGTCACACTGGTAACAGATGGAAGGAATTTGAACTCAGATGCTGTCACGGACTGCTGCCTGGCCCCTGGCCAGGTGCTGTGCAAGCCCTGCAGTGGGAATGACCTTATGAGCCAGTGTCCAGCAAGTATGAATTCCCCTGAGCCCAGATTACGTGACCCCTCCATAATCTGTGTGCTTTTAGATTGGTTCCTTCACTTCTTAAGGACCTTGCTTTTCTCACCTGGCGAAGGCAACCTCTGACATAGAGACTTTCCTTCCTCTAGAGTTCTGGGACCACAAGCATAAAGTCCTGAACTGCCCCTTCCATTTGTGGCTCACCCCCATGGCTTGTTATTTTTTTTCCTCCTGTAGATTAGTGTGTCCCCTCTTCACCTAACAAACCAGCATGTGCTCTAGAGGAAAATGAAATTTTAATATTCATTAATTCAAAGGTGCAGTCTTCACTGTGATCTCCGTCTGCTGAGGCCAGCATACCATGTTGGGTGCGATCAACCACGCCTCAACTCCCAATAGTTCATCTTCCTTAGAACCCAATGGACTTCATTCCATGAGATCTTGGTGTCTCTCCAAACATGTGGCCTTGTCACAGCCAGGTCCACCACAGTTTCTTCGATCTTGGAATTTCTGTGATGGGTGTTTCAATACCGAGTCGACATTTTAAATGGTTGAAATGATAGGACAGTAGTATTTGTCTCCGATCATATCCAGGAAGAACTTCAAAGCTTTTCTAGGTTCCTTTTCTAGGTTCCTTTTTGAAAGACTTCCAACTGCCAAAATTGTAGCTACTGTGAGAGGTGTGTAGAAGTATGCTTAAGCTGGAGGTGGGGGGCTATACAACTTCATCAGGCCTTTAAGGAGCTCCAGGCCACCCCTTTTGCTCTTTAGCATTCGGGGTCCTTTAATGCTTTTCACCTGTCAGACTCTTTATGCCGCTCAGCCCTGGCATGAGAGTCAAGAAGATTCGAGAAAGAGACTTACCAGGAGCAAGGAATACACTGAGGAGGCAGAGACAAGGGAGGACCGGCAAGGAGATTGCGTTCCATATGGTTCACCAATAAGGACAAGCTGTTCCACTGATCTAACTTAGCACTACTCACTCTCTGAAAACTTCATCCCCACACTTCGGCTCAGCCTTGAAGATTCTAGAGTCCCATTTAATCAAAGGGAAAAGTCTGCTGGGGACTGCTGTGTCTTGGATTTTGAGTGTCCCCCTAAAGTCTCTATTTGGAACTGTATGTTATTGGGAGGTAGGGTTTGGCTAGAAGGTACAGGTGCTTGGGGTTTGATCTGGAAAGATTTGTTGACTTATTGCAATTGGGGGCACCCAGGGCAGAGCTTTCAGGTGTATGTTGTTGAGTTGTGGGCCAGGAAATAAAGGAGGAGCATCCAACCTGGAGTATGGGGCATGGGGCAGTGGGGGGTAAGGAGTGGGAAGGTAGGTGTGACCCAATAAGCAGTTTGAAGTAATTAAAGAAAGGAAGAAGAAACATTGCACAGCTTCCTCCTGGGAAAGCTCTAGCTTTGTATGGTCTCTAGACAAGAACTTGGCTCCTGTTTCACTTAGCTTTTGTCTGCAATACGGTGAGCAGCTCTCCAGCCTCTGCCATGGTTTCACCATTACTGGTTGCCTATGAATGGACTGGGAATTTCTGAAACTGTGAGCTAAATAAATCTTTCCTCCCTTAAATTGTGGATATGAAGTATTTTGTCATGGCAACCAGAAGATAACTAAGACAGGGACTATGGTGGTTTGGATCTGTTGTCCCCCAAAAGTCTCATTTATTTGGATGTTAAGGATTAGGTATGGAACCATGTGCTGTTAGGAGATGGGGTCCTGGTCTGGAGAGGCATATTATGAGTGTGTGGTGGGTTACAGGTGTATGGTAGATTATAGATTACAAGTGTACGGTGGATTAGGGGCTTAAACATGGAAGGGATGGAACACAGCCTGGACCCCGAAGGGGCAGATCACACAGACAGAATCTGAAAGGATGTATGCTATTTCCTCTCTTCCTTCTCGGACTTGATTTCCTTTTTGCAATGCTATGAGGTGCTGCCTCCACCTCCACCATGTGCTTTGACTGTTGCTGGCCACCAGTGAATAGACAGTGACCTTCTGAAACTGTGAGCTAAAATAAACTTTTCTTCCCCTAATTTGCACATGTTAGGTATTCTGTCATAGCAACAAAAAAGTAACGAAGACAGGAACAATGTGGAAAGACAGAGAATAGGAAATACAATGTTGACAAAAAAGTAGTAACTTACTACTGATTGTGTGTGTGCCCTTGGTGGTGGACACATAGCACTAAGCTCCTATACTTGGCTGGAAGGATGAGGTGACAGATGGTGGCTGGTCCTGAACTGCTTTCTGCAATAGATATACATACAGAATAAGTCCTGAGCTGAACCATAAATTCTCCTCAGCTCCATCATATGGTTTTTGGAGGACCTACCATGTGCCATGAGCTGTGCTGGCCCTGCATTTAGCACAATAGCTTCTGACACATCACCTGAGTCAGGGTACCTTCCTCATCTATTGAGAAACACCACACTCTGGATTTACAAGTACCTTTCTCCCCAGTGTCCTGAAATCACAACTAATAGGTAAAGGCATCTTAGTCTCATTCCAAAGATGGGGAAACCACAACCATGTGGCAAAATCAGATTTACAGTGCCATAAGTAATCTAAAGGCCACGCCACAGTAAAGGATCCACCCAGGGCTCTAAAAGCTCTGAAGCTGGCCATCTTTCCCCCAGAGTAGTAAACTTAGATATGGGATATGGCTGCAAGTAAGGAGACCTAAGGGATGGCAGGGTACGGGGCCAGCTTCATGAAAGGGCACAAGATAGTACATACGTGTCACCAAGACCAACTCTGTATTTTGTTGATAATAATGATCTTTACCTCTATAATTGCTAACCCTTATTGAGCATCTACTATGTGCTAAGTCCTAGGTACAATGCTATAGTGAATTAGAAAGCCCCCATAAAGCCCTGAACCACAGCATCTGGCATTATTAGGCCAGTGTGATCAATACACACTAGAAGTATTATTATTAGCATAAAGTGCTTTCACCTTTTCTCCACAACATGCCTAGGAGGTGATATGCTGCCCTCCCTATTGGACATGTGAGAAAACATCCAGGTGAGCGAGGAAGCTGGGCATGATGCCGGCTCTGTCTGCAGCAATTGCCAGGCCACAGATATGTATGGAGGTCTTAATGTCTTCCATCCTTTGTTATTCTTTTGAATTTAATCCAGAGCCACTCAAAAAGGAGGAAAATAATTTACATCAAAACCGAATGGAATTGAGGAGGGGATTTTCCGTACTAGTTCTAAGAAGTGTGTGTGTGTGTGTGTGTGTGTGTGTGTGTGTGTGTGTACATATATATATATATTTTTTTGTTTGTTTGTTTGTTTTTGTTTTTTTTCCTAGTGAGAAGCTAAAGGCTTTTAAATGCTATTTAAATTCTGAAGGGCTGGAGGCTCCCCATTCTTGGCCTGCATGAACTTCTACATTGGGATTTGAGGGCCTGGCAGCAAGAAAGAGCTTAGAGAGATGTTCTGCAGTCTCTCCACCCCTCCAGTCCCTCAGTGCTTCATCCATCGATCTAGGCACCTCACCTGCACACAGCGTCCTAATGGACAGGGTGGGCTCCAAAGGGTGTGGCAGGAGATTAGTGGGGAAGTTCAGACTTCTTGCAACCAGGACAGGCTGTCTCTCCACTGGCAGGTTGGAGAGTGGGAACATGAGGGAAATACGGCCGCCCCACAGACACACCCTTCCTGAAGGCTGATGCAGCAAATCACAGAAATGTTCACACTATTATTGTCACGTATAATACATTGCTATCATCACAGTGAAATGATAACCCTGCTTGTAATGTCAATTCTATCTAGGCAACACAGTAGCTTACCAAGACCCTGGCTCAAAAAAAAAAAAAAAAAAAAAATGGGATAGGGATGTGGCTCAGAATGAAGGCCTTGGGCTTGATCCCCAGTACCACACACATATGCAAAAATTATTCTCATTTTACACTCTCAGTATTAACTTCAAGAATCATCCTGAGCATTGGAATTAGACATGAGTTCAAGAAATTTGAACAGGCTTTTAACCTGAAATATCTTTTTATTATTGCATTTTCAGAAAAATTGAGTCACAGAGAACTTAGCTGAGCTTGATGGAGAGAAGATAGAACCACCTTAGGTCTGTTTCCATTGGAGGGCTCTTTAACAAATGGAAAACCATTGTGGGCCAAGAGTAGAAACAACTGCAGAGAATGTGGTTAGATTCCTCTGGGAGGTGTGAATCCCAAAGGCAACACTCTTTCTGTTGTTGTGACCCTTAATTTTATTATTATTTTTCTGGCAGAATCCTTTATTGTATTTCCTAAATAAGCATTCTATATTCTGAGGTGGCTAAAAGTTATTTCTAGATTACTATATTACATATTTTTCAAAATGAGCGATCATCTCAGTAATCAATCACAGCATTTTCCATTCACTAAAGAGTTCCAGAAATAACTTCTGTATCAAAAACTTACAAATGCCATAAAAATCTAAGTAATGGGCTATGCAGGACACAAAGAAAACTGTTATGGAAACTAATCAAGCACTTTTTCCATCACACTTTTGCTTCATATTTTCAGGAAGACACCTTGTTTTGCCAGGCTTTTTAGTGCTTACTCTGGGAAGGAATGTAAGAAGTCAACAGTATTAGGAGCAAAGCTGCTCTCATAAAAATCTCTAGTGTAAGCCACAATTTTTTTTCCGGAAAAGCCAAGATGAGAAAAGCAAGTATGAATTCAATTAGACTTCAATAATTATACAACAAAATATTCTGTTCATGTTCTTGTAACAACAAATTTTATGCTTTGAACATTTTATCTTGATAACAGTTTTAAGGATATGTTGCTTTAGAAGATGCAAAACTACTGCTCACCTGTCTATAATCCCATCAGGATTCCCCATGTGATTAACTTTGCACTGTCCCAACAAGTCCTGAAGACAACCGCATTGACACAGGGAGGACTGCACAGAGAAACACAGCAGGAACAACCACCACCCATGTTCTATAGGAGTATATAAACATACTAACCGCTTGTTCTTTCAGATACTCAGATGTCTATCACTGGCTCACGACAATCACAGAATGCTAAGTCCTAAGTATCGGGGCAGTGGGGAAAGTTGCAGGTGACCTAGTATTTCCCTCTGCTCTCTACACCAAAATGTCTATGTCACTTACATTACTCACAATATTCTGTGACCCCAGAAATATGCAGGCAAATACAAATTTGCTAGTTTTCACTGCATCTAGTAAAGACATGAAATATCCAAATTCTATCACAAACTTTAGCTATCACATTCATTAAAGTGTTTTAAAATTACCCAAACATGAGCTGGAAAATTACCCAAACACGTGCTTATTTGAAGAGAATTACTGAACTTATTCTCTAAAAAAGCCGACCTGAAGGATCACATTACCGGAACATTTTAAAGATGGTGACATGTTCTTATCTTCTAAACATGAGAGAAAGCTGCTCATCCAAACCATGTAGTGAGTATTTGCCTGAGTGAACAGCAAGACATCCCACGGGTTCACACTTGTCCCTGCCCCCTCACTTCTTCCTGGTGCTTCCAGTGGCGAGCTTGTTTGCGACTCTTCTCAGTATGTTCAGCGTGTCCATGTAGATGCCCAGCATCACATCGATGAGATCATACTTTTAAACACCATACACTGGGATTTCTGCACATTTGATCACTTTCTGAGTATTATGCAGAAGCAGCATGCTGAAGAGGACTAACCACTGTACACGGCCACCGAGTACAGAGTGGCACCAGCCACGGTGTTAGGTGGGAGAAACATAGACCCCAGTGAGGACACAAAGACATGACCCAGGCCCACAGCCAGGGTCGCCTCTATATTCAGAGACTTCTCATTGGGCACACAGATGGCCACGGTGGATAGGCCTCCCACAATGCCAGCTGTGTACCACTTGACTCTGACGAGAAGAGTCCCCCAAGTATGGCCAGAGGAGCCACTCCTGCACCCATCACACCCGAATATAAGCAACCAAGCAGGGTGCTTTGGGCCTGGGTTCATGTGATACAGACCATACTACCATTGCAGCTCCAATCATGGCTGTAAAGGTTGTACCAATTGTACCAAGAGCCTCTTATCATAAAGTTCACGAGGATAGGACTTCTAGTTACCACCAAGGCAGACAAAGCTGTTAAACCAATGTTTCCTGCTAAGTACATTTAGTAAAATGTATCTATCCTTCACCTACTGAGGCCACATCACAGCCTTTTCGACAGCTCCAATCTCATTAGACATTTCCAAGCTATCACAACACCATGCTCCAAGACCAAGAGCAGCCCCTCCAGCAACAACCCATCTTCCCATCTGATCGATCTTAAATATTTTTACTGTTGATGGTTTCAACGCTGCTTCTTTGAGTTCTTGACCAATCTTCCCACGGCGGATCCCAACTCTTGTGCCGGTGGCATATTCCCTACTGGGTGCTAACAGCCACTGATTCTTCACTATGGAACACTTCACAACCAGGGAGGCGTTGGTGAACACAGGATGGAAACCCTGAAGGAAGTGTTCGGAGACACACAAGCCATGCAGCCAGCATGGTGATGCACCAGGTTTACTAAGCAGATCTGAAAAGCTCAGTTATCAGTCACCTCCACCACGCAGCTCCCCTTCCGGGCTTGTGAAATGTGCAAACACCCTCCTCTTCAATCCTCCACCCATTCCTTCCTTCGTGATCCTTAATCTAAAAAATAAAAAAATAGTAAGCAGAACATGATTCTGTTAGTTTCAACAAGAATATGATTTTGTGAAATGATTCCATGAGTTTCAACAACAAATCCAGAGCATTCACAGAGAACGAAATAGACTGTTACCTTTGTCCTGGAGCTGAATGTCAGGGGGAAGCAGCCTGTTGCGCCCTGCCCACAGCTTCTCCTTCTCAGTATTTGTGCTGCTGCAGGCTCACATCTGCCAACAACATAACTGGTTTTTCATCAGAACAGGGAACCTCATGGTAAATGGTAAATGAGAACCCGAAAGGTTTTACTCAGTACAGCTGCTCTACTAATCTGCTAGGAAAGACCTAATGTTGGTTAGCTGTGATGACGAGCTAATAACTATTCTTTTGATTATCCAGGGCCTAGGGAAATGTTAGATTGCTTTCAAATTCTAGATTCTGACTTGAAATTTAAGCCAAACATAATAGAAATGGAGTTATGGGTGTCAGTGTGTGCATATGCGTGTGTGTACAGACTATTTTAATGAAAGGGGTCCTGGGGAAGGAGTTCAACATGGACGTGGCTGGTCTAAAGCAGTGGGAAAAATCTTAACAAAGGCACAGTCTTTTAAATTTTGTCCATTTAAAAGCTCCCCTACTCTCTGATGAACTTTTCATTGTTATGTTCTTGGTTTCCTCATTCTGAAAAGGTTGACTTGGATGTCAAGTGGGTGTCATCTGATACCTCTTCACAAAGATACATACCAATATGAGACTTGTAGTAGAGAATAATTCATTGTGAGGATAACTTAATATTTCCACCACTCTTTGCATTTCTAATTTTCAAGAAGTTAATCAGTAAACAGCATACTTTCCTTAGGAAAGTCAGGGCCATATTAACTGGCCACCAGCAACCCAATCTCCAGCACAGCACATGTCTGCCAATCCCTCCTGCCGCATTCTTCAAAAGCCAAATGGTTTGATAAAGTCAGAAGTGCCCCTGAAAATGAGAACAAATGTTTCTAACCAAACCAGCCTTCTAAATGGAAAGAAGCTTCATTTTACTCTCTGTATAAGCAACTCACAAGAAGTCTAAAAATCAAAACCTTAGTTCATTCAGGATCTGTGTGAGAGCACTCCTTCCACTTGGACTGAGGATGAGAATCTATTTCCTTGAAAGAGTTAAGCAAAACAACAAGATGAGAAAAAGGTAAAGTACAATTCTCTCATGCAATGAGTGGCTTTGGGTCTGCAAGGTATACAAAATGTTTACTTCAGATGACCACCGGTTCCCTTTCAGTGCAAACCACTGCTGTGATAATATTAATCACAGCTCTGTGCTGTCTGTCAAGATCACTGAACTCTAACTGAGTAATCAAAGTGACTACTGGAAAAATTTAAATGCAATCTCTGCTGTCCAATTAGAATGCTACCTAAATTGCCTTATTTTTAAATTATCAAACATGATTTCTGCTGGTCAGAACATCTGGTTTGAATACCTCTGCATATGAATAAAATCATCAACCATTTCTACCCCAAGAGAGTTAGGGGAAGGCAGAAATAAACATTAGTATGTCTCTTAGTTCTGGCTGATGTTTTAAACAAAAGAATCAAACTCAGGTATATGTGTTTTGCATATGATCCATCTCCAGGAAAAAATCAGAATGGAGCTAGCCTTGTTTTCCTTGGGGACTCTTCCTTTAACCTAGAGATCTTGACAACGCTTCTTTTAACCTAGAGATCTTTCTCACCTGTCACTTGAAACTGAGGAAAAGGAAACAAAGATGGAATATGTTTTTAAAAGAAGAAAAAAAAGATCAAAGGGAAAATTCATGAAGGAGAGAAAGAACAAAACAGCAAGAGAAACTCAGGAACACAGGTCTGTTCCTGAGCCCCCAATACACTTTATTCAATCAATATTTTTTTTTGGTCAACTAATTGGAAGTCTACTAATTGACTTTCCTTCTTGACTTTCATCCTCTGTACCCCATGTTACAACACCTGGCAACAGTCTTTGAGGGTTCTGATGTGCCGGGCTCATGCCTAGAGTGTGCTAAGCACTCCACGCTTCTCCCTCCTTTGATTCTCTGTCCTTGTTTAAAGATAAGGAAAGCTGAGACACCAAGAGGTTAACTTGCCCAAAGCCCTTGGTTCAGATATCACAGAGCATCTCCCATCCTGCTTTTTCTTTTCTAACCCTGACTACTAAATTGTTGGTATTCATATAATTGTCCATTTCTTTGAAATATCACTAAAACTGTGGCTAGCTTTTTTAATGTGATTCAAATCCATTTGTTCTGTGTCATGTGTTAGTTGGTAGCAAGGAATTAAACTCTACTTTTCCATGACCTCTGATTAATGACCTCATCTCATATGACAGGGTGTCACAGGAGGATCATGGCCACCAGTGGCACTGATAGATGGTGGAGGTGAAGAGGGTTTGGCTTTAACTTATCTCCTGTGTCCTGACATAAAAGGGTCATAGGGGAGCCAGGGCAAGCTAAGTGACTTTAGAGGGTCAACCTGGAAGTCCAGCTCCCCAATGGTTCCTGACACTCAGGCTCCATACTCCCCTTGGAAGTTGAGGGAGATGAGAAACACTGACAGATTCCATAAGGAGTCTGGAAGTTGCTTGGAACAAAACCCATTAATGGCTCCCTCCAAGCATAACAAGGGCCATCCTTTGTCAGTTCATCCTCACCTTGTGTGAAAGGGAACCGTGGCAAATACAATGATGACAATGTCTCTTCCACATTTAAAACCCGAACCATGGCCCACCCAGCCCTCCACGGTTTCTAGTGGGCTCTGCAGCCTCAATTCCTACCATTCCTGCGTGCTGTAGATATTCTGTTAATGCTGTTGTGTCATGGTGCCCTATGTACTTATATCCAATAAATTCCTTTTTTGATGAAAGGGAAAATTTGTAGGTATTATTATTTTTGAAAGATAATTAGACCTTTTATTGGATGTACCCTACTCCTCTTGCTCCCACCAGAAATGGGGAGGAAACTGGAGGCCTGGATCTCCACACTTCTTCATCCCCCAGAACAATTAAAGAAAGCCCAAAGGGAAAGATTATGTGAGATTTAAAAAATCAAACAAAGGATATTAAATATTGTTAGAGCACAGAGAGCAGTGGCTTTTCTTATGTTTGTTTTCCAGTACCTAGTATATAATAGAGGCTCAGATCAAACCTAAAATTCATTGAAAATTTTTTGGAACCTCAGGAAGCAACCTTGTTTGGAAACAAGGTCTTTGCTGAATTAATTAGCTAAGATGGGGACACGCTAAAGTAGAGAGGCTCTTAATCTAATATGAATATTAGTCATAAGAATTGAAGAAAAAAAGAGAAAATATCATCTGATGACAGAGACAGAAACTGAAATGCTGTGTCTACAAGTCAAGGGACACCAAGGATTGCCAGCAACAACCAGAAGCCAGGAGACGGTAAGGGATTTCCTGCCTTAGAGCTGCAAGACATCTTGACTTCAGACTTCCAGTCTCCAGGCTATAAAAGCACAAATATTCATTGTGTAAGCCACCCCACTGTGGCAATTTGTTACAGTAACCCTAGGAAAGTAACTCACTTGGCAAATACTTCAAATACCTATTATTTAAGTAACTGAAAAAAGTGAATAAATCATCCATGGAAAATAATTTCGAGCAAAATAAATTATTAACATGCTTAGAAATATGATTTATAAAGCTATCAGCCAATATCAATTTCTCTTGCCTCCCAACTGTACTAGAGTGGAATATATAGTTGGAACTTTAAATACTAGTGAAAATCATGAGTTTGTTAGACTGGCTATGATACCTCACCAGAGCTAAACAGAAAAAAAAAACGAAAAAACCCTAGAACTTTGCAAGGAAGCACAGATACTTTAGAACATCTGAAGCAAGGTCGTGGTCTACTCTCAGGAAAAAATGGAAGAATAATTAAATTTGCATGTAATATTGTACTCAATTTCCTTCTATTCCTAATGTTCCACAAACCCAATGGACTGAGATTAAGAATCTTCTGAAAAGGCAAATTAAAGTAAAACATTTAAGATTTTTCACCTTTTAGACACGATGAAAGTAGAAAAGCAGCAGGCCTGTTGGTACTTTGGGAGGCTGAGGCAGAAAGTTCGTAAGTTCAAGCCCAGATTGTGCAATTTAGCAACTTTTACCTCAAAATTTAAAAAAATCAAAAGAAAGGCAGGGATGCAGGCTAGTCGAAGGCCCTGGGTTCATTGCCCAGAAACCAAGGGAACAAAACAAACAAACAACAACAACAAAAAAAACCAAAACAAAACTAGAAAGGCAGAAGAACTGTTTTTCCTCTCTAAATGAAGATGCACCAAACCCCCAGACCCTCCCCATCTGGAATGGACTCCAGAGTGATGAACCACAGCAGGAGACAAGCCTGGCTGAGAACGAGAAACAGAAGTAGAAACCTGAATCCCAAATCCAGCTCTGTCTTTTAGTTCCTTTGTTCTCTCTGTCTTCTACTTACTCACAGTCCCAGTCAAATGTGGCTGCTTTTAGGGTCAGAGGACAGGTTAATGAGATAATGGTGGTAAAGCACTTTGCCCTTAGGAAAAGGCTCCTATGTAAACATGAGATGTTATTAGACATTATCAAACCCGCCTGCCAGCCATGATCAAGCCATAGGGTTAAGTCCTCTTTCTTATCACTGTTGGCCAAATTGGGTTCTTTCTTGAAAGCAGAGTGTGGGAGGTCTCCTGCTGGCTGGCCTTGGGGACTCTGATAGTGGTCCTATCACCGCCCCTGGAACAGTACAAACAGATCATGACTACATCTGATGACAGGCCTGTCCTGTGCTCACAGTCCCCAGTCTGTTTGTGCAGCCAGATTGAACCAGTCATCTTCAGGGAATTCTCCCTTCCCTTGGATAACTTCATTGTGAATTACTTAAATATATCAGTAGAAAGTAAGCTTTACTTCACATTGGTATATTATGGTTTTTACTACCTCTTAGGAATGATTACACAGGATTTTTTCTTTCTTTTCCTAGGCCAACTTGGAAAAAAAAGGAGAAAAACATGATACCACCAGTTTTAAGAATACTGGTTTCAGAATTTATTTTAAAATATTTCTGGTCCCAGTGGTGCAGGAATGTAATCCTAGCATTCTGGGAAACTAAGGCAGGAGGATCACAAACTCAAGTCCAGCCTAAGTACTTTCGCAATTTAGGGAGACCTAGCCTCAAAATGAAAAATAGGGCTGGAGAAATGGCTCAGCAGTTAAAATGCTTGCCTAGCAAGCGCTAAGTCAAGCGCTCAGTACCTGAGTTCGATTCCCCCAGCACCACATTGATGTGGTGGTGTATGCCTATAATCCCAGCACTCAGGAGGCTGAGACAGGAGGATTACTGTGAGTCCAAGGCCCAACCTGGGCCGCAGAGCAAGATCCTGTCTCAAAAAAAGAAAGGAAGGAAGGAAGAAAATGAAAAATAAAAAATAGGTTGGTGGCATAACTCAGTATGAAAGCACTGGGCTCTATTCCCAGAACCTGGCACCCACACCCCACCAACACAAAATATGAAAAAGAAAAGTAATTTCTACAACTGGTACATTGCAGCCAAATTTAAACAAAGTAACGTTTTTACCCCTATCCCATGCTAATCACACAGGGGCAAAAAATAATAATTGCTTGTATTTAATGGGAATATTTTTAAAATCTCAATGTAAGTTTTTCTTATCATCACAATTGAAAAGGACATAGGGAACTGAGAGGAAACTTATATAATAGAAATAGCCCTCATCAACATGAAGATGACATACAATCCTCAGATACTTAAGGAATCCCACTACAAAAGAAAACGAACTCCCCACCATTCCCAGCTTCCCATGTACTTCAAGAGTATCTGACAAATGATAGTCTTCTGAATTTGGTCTGCTACATTTCATCAAATCTCATCAGTCAAATTTTTTGACCAAAAGTGTGACCTTTCCAAGAAGTAGTTGAAACCTAGCCATGTAGAGTTTGAGAATCTTTTCTCCCTTGCTCCCTCCCTTCCTTTTCCCGTCTTTCCTTTCTACAAAGCACACAGTCACCACCTGTCAGGTACCATCCACTGCACCAAAGGGGAATAACACACATTCTGCGACCTTACACGATCACTGTTGATCCTATTTGGCCTGCAGATCTCAGTATTTTGTGTAAGCAGAGAGGCACCTGGAGAAGAAGAAACTGTCTTTGATGTGTGGGAGGGGAGGGGAGATGTCATTTGAAAAGTCATATTTCAAACAAGTTTGAAAGACATAGTTATGGTGTAACAGCTACACTCCCACCATGTTTCCTCCTCTCCCTGTCCACCTGGTGGATCCGGCCTGGAACAGCCAGACCCACCCTGCATGCCCAGGAAAGCTCATGGTATGAGAGCTGTGAGCGTGCGCTGCGTGCGTTTGCGTCGCCGTCTACACTATGGAGACCTGCGGCTGCCCTGACGACAGTGCTCTGGGAGGATGCCTCACCAGAAAGGAGCAGGGAGGAGTGAAAGGACCCCAGCAGGCTTTGGGATTACAGTATTTCACATTGCAGTTGTTTAAACACGTACTTAACATTAACTAAAAATAGCTGTGATTGGGGGACAAAATTAATTAAAGTAGAGGAAATGCTCCTAATTAGATTTATACTATCTGCATGTGTAATTAGACCTGGCTTTTAGGCCATTCTAACAAGTTTATTTGAAAAGGGAGAGAGGTCACTGTTTATGGGAATGGCAGCCATTTGCGTTTCTTTAATTGACCCCTGATGTGAATGCGCTGGTGCCTGCTGCTCCCCAAGAGGCGGCGTGGAAAGGTTCCAGGAGAAGTTTGCATTCCAGGGGCGGCTTTGGAATCCACTTTCCATTGCTCCCATTGGGGCCTGTTGGTACCAGGAAAACGCAGGCTTTGAAAGGCTGCCTCTCCAGGCTGTGCCAAAGCTTGGTATGGAGCCTGGCACTGAGTTGACCCGTTATGATACTGGGAGGTAGTTTCCAAATCCTATGTTAATGGCGTCCACAGCACCTCGGACCGGAGCTGGGGCTGGAAGCCCACAGTGGGGATTCAGAAACAGTATTAACATTCTGGCCTCGAAGATGGGGGAGGGAAACCCGAGCTCTTTCCTTCCACTGCTCCCAAATTCCCCATTGCAGTGATGCCAGTTGCCTGCTGAAAATGAGTACAGTCCATAGGAATTTAATAAGGTACAAAATAAAAATAATCCATAACTCACTTGAAGGCGGAGGCATGTTTTGAAGTTCTTCGCTACTCTAAGCCTCAGTAAATTGATGTTTTCCTTCTAGGGAGTTTTAGGTGGGAGGGGGTTGGCCACTGGGGGTCCTGAAAGAGGAAGTGGGGCTTTCAAAGCCTGTTTGATCCCAAAGGCTTGATGATGACTAACTCTCATCTAGGTGATCGTGACTGCTACTGTTTGCTCGGCACACCCCAGCACTGCTCCCTAGGTGAAGCCTCGCAGCAGCCTCCCTGGCAAGGTTAGGGGGATTGTTTTCATTTTACATACAGAAAAACGAGGTCCAAGGGAGCTAAGTGACTGGCCCCGGATCATATAGCAAAGATTAGCCACTATTTGAATCTAACCTCGTCTGAATGCAAAATACGCCGCCTTTCCCTGCTGGCTGAGAACCTGACTGTGTGCTAGCCAGGGAGGGACAGCAGCGGCAGCCAAATGCCCTGTGTGTGAAATTTTACGATACGTTTGCGTGCTGCCTCCTTTTCTATTTCTTATAGCTCTATTTGGAAGGATCATGCATTTGATCATGCAGTTTCCTTTTTCTTTTCTTTCCTTTTTTCTTTTTCTAGTTTTTACACAAGAAAGAAAAATGAAAGAAAGAAAGGAAAGAAAGGAAAAGCAAAGCAAAGAAAAAAAGGAGAGCCATTGGCCAGACCCAAGAAGGGAAGCAGTCCCTATGTCTCTGTGTGATCCGTGGGTGCCCTGAGGATCACCATGCAGAACCAAGCTGAGCCAGGACAGCTGTGGGGCTCCCTCTTTCCCCATCTCCGGCTCTTGTGCCTCCTGCCCAACACCTCCCAGAAATCATGCCCCAGGTGAATGCACTGTGATTTTTCCCCCCTGGGAATTAGGACTAGTATTGAAAAGAAACTGATCTTTTTTTAAGTCTCTGGGTGGTGCAATGTAACTCCAGGTGTCACTCGTGGCCACCTTTGGGCCTCAGAAATTGGAAGCAGCAGTAGCATCCTAAGGCCACGTGGATCCCTCATTCTGCTGCTCCTGGGATGCAGTTCAGTGGCATGATCACAGTACGCTTACCCTTTTGCTTAACTTCGCTTGCAGTGGGGCTCTGTCCTTTGTGACAAGAGTCCTACTAATAAAATACATCTTTCAGTTTAAAAACTAAAACACCATTTGAAATAACTAAAATGATAAAGAAAAATTAGGATGATTCTCAAACGATTCTCTAGGCCTGGTTACTTTTCTCAGAAGGGATTTCTTATGCAGTTAAATTATCTCTTACCCTGGAGTATATCCAATAGTATTAACTTGTGAAAATGGTAGTAACTGGGAAATAATAGAGCAAATGAGACCCCAGATTTGGAATGTGCTCGTGGTACATATCTGGTACCTCCCCAATGATTGGGTGTTTGTCTATGTCTCCAACAAGCAGACCAAGACATGACTACACATGCATGAGATTTACTGGGGAAAATACCTGTAAGGGAACATGGATGAAGGGTACAGGTTAGGGAAGGAGAGCTGCCAGACTGGGCACAAGGCCACTCACACAAAGGGAACAGGAGGGAGGAAAGGTGTATGGAAGCATCTTGGACAGCTGTGCACTTTTAAGACAGATACACAAGGCTGTCTCGAATCCCTGAGCCACAAGCCTCCATCACAGGAGTCCCACATCTACAGTGCCCCCAGGGGCTACTGCTGGCCGTGGTACCTCTGTCCCACTTAGTTATAGGCAAGGAGCAGCCTATGGGAAGCTTGGCTGCAGCACTTGTGCGGTGACAAATTTCTCAGCATGCCCACTGCTCCTTGTAGTATAGATCTGAGCGGTGCCTCCTACATCAGGACCGGTTTCTGCAACATCCACCTAAGGGCATCTGTTCTTCTACCCCTGAAATATGTGCTGTGAAATTGAAGTGCTTAATCCCTCTCTAAGTTCCCAGAGCATTCTCTTCATTCTTTTTTCCTTCCTTCCTTTTTCTTTTCTTTCCTTCCTTCCTTTCCTTCCTTCTTTCCTTTCTTTCTCTTTCTCTCTCTTTCATCTCTTTCTTTCTTTCTTTCTTTCTTTCTTTCTTTCTTTCTTTCTTTCTTTTTCTTTTACATTGCCCCATGGAGCCCAGCTGAACTTCATTCAACTCCCATTTTTCCTGATTCAGGCCCTCCAGTACTGGGTTACAGGTCTGCCCCGCCACGCCAGCTCTTCAGCCTTCTTTATACAGCTCGATACTGTGTAGGTTGCATTATTTTCCATTTGTTCTATGCAGCACATCCAGAACAATAAAAATCTGCCTGTGGAGGCCACCTGCCTCATCTGCTCAATCTGGCCGTGGCCCCTGGCCTGACTTTCCTCATTTGGGCATTTACTTTATTCTCAGTCCCTCATTGGTTCACATTTTAACATTTCTAAAGTTGGGAAGCAGTTTATAATACATGTCAAAAGAAATTTGCCACCTGCTGGCAGGAGATGTAGAGACACAGTTGTTACTGTCTGCCCCCAGCAGAACTGAGTGAGGCGCGGTACAGTAAGTGAAGCAAATATTTATTGCCAAAGGCATGCCTACATCATAGTGTCTTCTAGCAAGTCAGCAGCCAGGCCTTCAGGGGATACAGGAAGAGGACTGCCAGCCCGCACAATGGGCACTGTGAATACATACAACAGAAAGGGACTGGTGTCTCAGGAGAAACAATATTTTTAAAGATGAGGGAGTCCCATTTGGTCAACCTGTTCTTTGCAAAGTTATCTCAGGTAACACTATCTTTCAGATGCTTCTGGGTGACTTTCAAAGGAAGTTGTTTACCTTCTCAAAAGGAATAATCTAATTAAGGAAAGGACAAAATTTAGTTTACCCAAACAGAAAATACAAATGAAACCCTGATATTCTACAATATGACTATTAGACTGCCTTGTCTGTTTGCTACGGAGAGAGAGCTCAGCCGCCCAGGGGAGAGATACGAGCATTCCTATGACCCTGTGCCCTGCTGTTAATGGTCACAGTGGTTCAGAGCATCAACAGGCAACTTTGATTGAGGTTCTCAAGCACTGAGTGAGATGCTGAAAAGAATGTAGATAAATACTTTTTGTGTTTCGATTATTGTAGTGTTTCCCCCTTAAATTCTGTTATTAAATCAGTAGCATAGGAACTGAAGAACAAGAGTTAGCATAATAATAAGTTGGAATATTTCCTTAACTTTTGACATTGATTGATGCTGAAAAGAACTGTCAAGAATGATTCAACCCACATCCCATGAGGTGAACTCCGCACAGTTTGCAACGCTGATTTGGCAAAGCTCGGGACATGTGTCACAGTTCGGCTCCCTCTCTTGCCACGAGGACATTGTTCATCACCCATGGAGCTTCTTGCCACTAAGCCAGACCCCCTTGTGTCCTCGGCAGCCACTATCAAGCAAGTGGGTTTGTTACCTAATAGGGAATCTGTTTGCCACCCCCATACTGTGCAGGGTTTTTGCTTTGGTTTGACTGGGGTAGTTTTCTGTTTTGTTCTTTTCTGACACTAGGGATTAAACACAGAGGCTTCGATCTGAGCTATATCCCAACCTTTCTTACTTACTACTTTGAGACAGGCTCTCACTAAGTCACTCAGACCGGGCTTGAACTTGCAGTCTTCCTGCCTCGCCTCCACGATGCTTTGACTACAAGTTTTGGACACCATACCTGGCCTTTACGCTGTGTTCTTATATGAAATTTAACTCCAAAGACTATCCAAAAGGCTCTAACACTAGACTCCTTCTCCTCCACTCTGAAGTATTGTGAAGACTCACAACAGTATGAAAAGAACATTTTTGGTATCAATTTGGAATTTTCTTACATATTCTAGGATTCCTAGATTCAGTATCTAAGACTCTTTGGACCACCTCCCCTTGAAGGTAACCACAGAAACTGTTTTTTTTTTTTTTTTTACATATTTACTCTGTTTACAGCCTTTAAATACTACTCATCTTTTAATAAGTGCATTCAAAAGATTCTTTTCTTTCAGATATGCTCTACAATTCTTGCCACCTCTTCTACCTGCTAATGAGAATGTCGTGTGGTAGTTCATAAAGTCTACTCTAACCAAGGGCTCCATGTCTGTATTGTTTTAGTCTTTAGCAAGAGGTTCTTTGTTGAGAAGGGTAAGAATCACTTCCTGCATAGAGTCAAGTTCAGGGTGTCTCGGATTTCTCTGTGTCACTCACCCAGGGGATGTTACTAGTTCACCTTGCTGAGCCCAGGTCATGCAGGCCTAAAGCAGCAGGTCTCAGACTCCTCTGAGGCCAGGCCAGGCTCCATTCATTTGTCCTTACTGCACTACTTAACATCATAAACACATTCATTTAGAAGGTGCTTGATACTATTCTTCTTTTCTTTAAAAAAAGAAAAACTGTCTGCATAAAGCCTGGATCTGAGGGAGGAAGGAAAGGATTTTGTTTCTACTTTATCTTTTCTTATCTTCATCTCCAAGAATCCCTGATAGTTAAAAAAAAGTCCTCTGTCCAATAAATAAATAAATAAATAAATAACCATACAGAGGCTTCCTTGTGTTACATTTGTGGTTCTTCATAATGGCTGGACACTAAGATCACCCAGGTGCAGTAGTACAGGCCTATAATCCAGCTACATTGGAGGCTGAGGCAGGAGAATCACTTTAGCCCGTGAGGTAGAGACCAGCCAGGCAATATAACAAAGCTTTGTCAGAAAGGAAGAGGGGAGGTGGAGGGAGGAAGGAAGGAAGGAAGGAAGGAAGGAAGGAAGGAAGGAGGGAAGGAGGGAGGAAGGGAGGGAGGGAGGTAAGTAAGGAAGAAAAGCAATCCCATGAGGAGCTTCTACAAATGGTCAGTGCCTAAATGCTACTCTACAACTTCCTCGGCATCTGCAGGGATGGGACCCAGACACTTCAGTTCTCCCAGTCCTTATAACAACTTCTCAAGGTACATGCTATTATTCCCACTTTCTATGAGGAAATTGAGGCTCAGAGAGGTTAAGAATTCACCTACCACACAACTAATAGAAAAGAGAAAAGCCCTGATCCCCACACAACTCTAAACTTGGTGTGATGTTTTGTTAAATGCCCTTCATAACACATCTTACAGCATGTGGTGCAGTGTCACTGGTGTTCTTAGCCTGGATCTGATGAGAGGCCATCCATCCACATGCAGCTGCAGGAAAAGACTTCTGCCTATGACCCCCTCACCCCGCATACTCAGTCCCAGGCAGGGAGTCGCCAGTCACCAGTCAACAGCAAGACCTTGCCTCAAAAAAAAAAAAAAAAAAAAAAGGAATCAGAAAGTCAGAACAGCAGGTATACCAGAGTGGGTGGCCAGGCCCAAAGTTAGCATTGCTTATGATTATGTGTTTTGAATGCTTTGGTATTTTCTAAATATATTATATGCTTATATTTCAGTGAGTATAGGTATATAAGATTAAATTTGGTTTTTAAAAAGATAATGAACTAAATGTGAGACCAGTGTGCCTTCTTCCTCAACTCTGCTGCTTTCCATTCATTCGTTCATTCATTCATGTATTCATTAGTTTGTTTCTTCCCTAGACAAAATACAATAACAAGAAAAGTACTCTCAGTAAGTCTGAGAATCCCTCCCAATAACTTTCATCTTTATTAGAGGATCTAGTCAACTTTTTTTTTATTTTTTTGGCCAAATACTGCCTGGACAGCTACTTTTTCTGATATTCTTAGTGAATCTGGAACTGTTGAGATGCCTTAGGGACAGAAGGGCAGCCACCGAGTCCTCAGATTTGAGAGAGGCTGACTTGGTTCTCCAGCTTGCTGCAGACAGGGGCCAAGCCCTCCACAAGAAACTTCCCACTGGGGCTGGAGGAATGGCTTAGCAGTTAAAGAGCTTGCTCACGTCAAGCACTAAGTACCCAAGTTCAGTTTCCCAGTACCACATAAACCAGGTGTGATGGCAAACGCCTATAATCCCAGAACTACTCAGGAGGCTGAGACAGGATTGCTATGAGTCCAAGGCCAGCCTGAGTTACTTAGTGAGTTCAGGACCAGCCTGGCTATAGACAGAGACCCTGTCTCAAAAAAACAAAAACAAAACAAACAAACAAACAAAAAAAACAAGGAACTTCCCCAGCCCTGCCACACCACCTCTCAGAACACCCCAGGACAGGAAACTGCTAGTCAGGAACCACAGGAGTGCCAGGATTTCTGCAGAACAGAGAACTCTAGCTCTGGGAAACTTCCTGGTCCAGCCTTTTTCACTGTCTCAGTAAAGAAACAGGTAATTTCTTACTGGTCCTGTGGAAAACCAGTGCTAGATGAGTGTCGCCAACTCGGGTCATGGCCTTGTTTCTCTACATTCACCAATGCTATTTTTCATACCAGCTGCATCCAAAATGCTGAGTTCAGATGGCGATTAGTAGTGGTGGTGGGCGTCTCAGTAGGAGCTTTCTGAAGAGGAAAGGGCTTTGAATGAGCCTATGAAAGCCGTTGCCAGGGGAGCAGATGCCAGGAACAGGCCTCTCCAGCGTCGTAGGAACACAAGCCTGGAGTATTGGACTGAGCATGAAGTGTCCGTGGCAGCTGAGACCAGCAAGGCCTGCTAACCCTTTGTGCACTTAACCAGCTCCTATCTGGTAGTCAAGGGACAAGCCACTTCTGCTGCCAGTACTTTTTACCTAAGAGACCACTTCCAAACATTCTCCCTTCTTGAATAACAGCCCCTGGGCTCCTGCTTTTCAGCTAGATGGCATCAGAGGTGGACATGAGCAACAGCCAGTTGGAGGCATGAGGCCCTACATACAGCAGGAATATGCGTATCTGAACACTAATGATTCCTCTCAGCCTGGAATGAGACTTGATCTGCTTTGTTGACTTGGGAGGAGGTGGGTCTGCTCTGTGAGATGAAGAGGAATGACTTCCTTCTCCCTGAAAGCAGCCTCCCTGAAGCTGGCGCTCTGTGAAAGTACAGGATAGACAAAGCCATTGTGGACAGGTCTCTGACCTACCCCAGGTGAAGCCCGCCTCTGCCTTGTCCTGCTTCTTCCCCTCCCTTTTCCATCAGTTTATAATCCAGGCATCCACTCTGGGGCCTACTCCTGCACAGCCTAGTTAGTCAACCAATCTCTGCAGTAGAACTCACAAAATAGCTCCCTTCTGTGAGGACCCAAGGGCTTTATCAAAGGAACCCATACAGGGTACTGCAGGCACAGCAAGGTTCCCAGTGGGCAAGGGACCTCTGTTCATAAGGTGAGTTCCAGGCAAGAGTGGGGCCTCCAGGGGAAAGGTCTTCAACTACCTGGCCTCCTGACTCCATGTCATCCCCTGGAGCATCAGTTCCAGTTCCATGTATGACCCTCTACTGGAGTCAAGGGGAAGAACTCAGTCTAGACATCAAAATCTCACTAATGTGGGCAAATAACAAAAAGAGGATGTGTATACATCTTGGATTGTATAACAGATATGTTCCTAAAAGACAGATGCGTCAAACATCAAATGAACGTTTTCCTAAAATGATTAGCAGACATTTCACAATTTTCCTTTGTGATAGCTAAATATATAATTATTCTCACAACTAGAGGTTAGACAATGATCTGGAAGCCAGGTAACAGAGAAGTGTTTTGTTAGGTAGTCCTGTGATCTAGTCTCTCTATACAAGGAGGTGATGTTCAGAGCATCTGCTTGTATAGCAAGACCTTCCTCCTGTGTGCTAGTGATGGGAAGGTAGTTCATGTATATTCTGATTATAGGATAGAATTTTATCTTTAACACTATTTTCTATTTATTGAACACATATGTGACAGGCACTATATTCAATGCCTTACATAAATCATTTCATTTGCTAATTAAATAAATAACCTTGTAGCAATAGTCAATGAAAAAAGGAAACTTACGCACAACTAAATCATAGACATGGATAAAATTTTCTCTTATATCCCTCTAACATTCAGTGGTTGGTTATAAAAGATCATAATTCATGGAGTCTCAGTGAAAGACATCTGCTAGTTCAGATTCTCTCTTTAGAATTAACCTCATCCCTGCCCTTGCCACCCTCCTAAATTGGCTCCTATGAAAGTTTCTTGCTTCTGCCCCCCAGTGACTGAGCTGCTGGCCAGATGGCACTTTCTCATGTAACTGAAGAACCAAGAATTGTGATTTTTATTTTTTGTGCAAACTTACTATCTTCCCACCATAAATTTACAAGCTTACATTTATTGTGAGCGCTCCTACTAGTAAAAACGAAGCCTGCAGCAAAGGCATAACTGGATATTTTAGATTTCCAAAGCCAACCCTTCAGAAAGATGTAAAATAAGTAGGTTTCCAGGGTCTCTTTTCTGAACTAGTCCACCAAAGAAGAGAAAGGAAGCAGGGAGCCTGCAGCCACCTTCCCCCGCGCCATGACACTGGAGGATTCTTCGTTGTCTTTTGCATTTTCTTTTCTCACATCAAGTCCGGGCCACAGAATAAACTGGCCCAAGTCCCTGAACAAGTTGAATACTCATCCTTAGAGAGTCTGTGCTTCTTCCAACAAACTTACAGTGCCCATCTTCCCTCCCTGACTTTGTTGATGTCTGTGTGGCCTTTGTTTTCTGAGTCTAGTGCTGCAGTCTTTAACCCATGGGTCTAAGCCGTGTTCTACCGGATGAAGGGGGGTGGGGGGGTTATGCTAGCTACTGAAATAGGTTCAGACCTAATGCTCTCTTTTAGGTATCTTTCATACTGGTTCAAAGATAACTAAATACACAGCTCTCCAAACATGTTAAAAAAGAAAACAACAGAGATTCCTTCAACGGCTGTTATCTGGAAAAGGCACTATGGAGGAATGCAAGAATGCTAAGTAATGATAAATGGTAGCCCCTACCTTCCAAAGGCTCCCATTCACTCACAAGCATGACACACGAGGAAGTGGGTAGAGCGTTTGCAATGCAAGGTGACGCTGCTCACCACTGCATGCTCCATATTTTCGGACGCCTTTCTCTCTGACTCTCTCTGGGACTTGTCTGGGGTGCACATGCCAGAGCATGGTGGCTGGCTCTGTCAGTGCTCATCCCACCTTCCTTGTAGCGCGGCAGGTAGGAAGCCAAAAATGTCAATTCTAGGCAACTTTGCAGCTATATTTGCTAGCTTAAAAAAAAAAAAAGCAATGAAGCAATGCTGGGGAAATACTATACAAGTGTTTAGAGGGAGTCATGGCAGCCAGACTGGGGGCCTTGTGTCACATCTCCAGCTTTGTGGCTAACAAGGGTGCTGTGGTAGCCACAGCCATGGCTGCTTCCTGACAACCGAACACTAGCCATACTAGAGTCTCTTATGAATAGCTGACACTATTCAACTGCAGAAGTGAGAAGGACAAAAGGCTCAGAAAGGACAAAACTTGGACAAGGTCCCACATCACCTCTGGTTTGCTTAAATCACAGGTGCAATTTCCTTTTTGTCCTCTCTCCTCTTTCCAACAGAGACCCACATGGGTCCCCTCTTGGCTTCTCGGCCAAGAGCCTTTCTTTCCCTTTTTACTCAATAAACTTTTGGTTGCTTTTTAAAAAATCATCTGTGCAAAGCATTTCATCTCTCTGTGTACAGAATGTTGTTATTCAGGAAGCAAGGGCAATAATAGTGGTTCTTCCTGTAGGCTACTCCTGAAATTGAATAATATTACTAGAAAACACATAGTTACTCATAGAGCAGGGGAAAGCCTACACCACTTCTCCATAGTGGCATACATCTACCCCCAGCACTTTGGAACAAGAGACAAATTTCTGAACACACTGGGGACAAAGCCATTGAATAACATCTATTTTCTTTGTTTCATGTGGTTTGTATTTATTTACAGAGTACCATGGTTATTCATAATACTCTACAAACCATAAAAACAAGGTCTCCACCCTACAGAATTTACAGTGTAATTTAAACAGACATGCTGCATGGGCTGACAGGTCCGGCATGCCAGGAGATGGTGTTGGTGTTGTATAACATGGGTGTGGAAGGTTTCTTCTTGAGTTATAAATACTTTCCAGTTACAAGGCCCTTTCATCTGGGATCCCCAAGCACTTTAGCATTGCAGTAACCTTGATTACTTTCTAAATGCACTTTCCATAAACTGTTATGGGGACTGAGTAAATGCTTTTAAACATCTATTAATTGATCTGTGGATCTGTTCATTGTCCATATTAAACAGCACGGATGTAAACACAAGGGTTTAGGACAGGACTGCTTTGGACCGTGGTCTGGCTCCACACGGTTATAGCCCCAGAGAGGTCTGACAGTCTGGCCCTATGTTGGGAGGGCCACGTGGACACTTAGGCACATTCCTAGGAGAAATGCTTACTCAACCTGGACCCAGAAATGTCGTTTTCTGGTGCTTTAATTCACCTTTTATCAGCACCTTTACTTCAAAGACAGCTGAGTTCAGAGAAAGAACGTTTTGGAGAAAGAATTTCCATCAGAAAAACTAAAATGGGTTCTCATCCAACTTCTCCCAAATGCCTCATCAGGTTCCTCTGATGATTCTCTGCCTCTCAAGCAGTGGCATTTCCAAAATGGTAAGGCTTACATTTCATTGCAGTGTCTCACTCAATGACCACTTAACAAGTGATTATTCCTGAACTTTTTGACAAGTTCATTCACATTCAAGAAAAGACTGGCCTGGGTTGCAAGTCCTGAAATTTCACCCAGAGCTTTTGAGTGGGAATATTATGAGTTAGATCTTTCATGTCTCCCAAAAGCTTGTGTGTTAAAGTCTTCATCACCAATGTCACTGTTCAGAGGTGAAGCTTTTGGGAGATGATTGGATCATGAAGGTTATGACCTCCTGAATGGTTTAATCCACTTACAGATTCATAGTTCAATGAGTTTGAAGGGGAAGCCTTTGTTCTAAAAAAAAGTTTTCCCTCTCTCTCTTTCTCTCGCTCCCTCTGCTCTCTCTGGCTGCCTGAGGTGAGCAGTCTTCCTCTGTCATGCCCACCTACCACGATGCTCTGCCTTGCCACAGGCCCAGGGCAATAGGGCCAAGTGACTAAGAACTGAAACCTCTGAAACTGTGAGCCAACATAAATATTTCCTTCTTTTAAGTATTTCTCAAAGTCAGAAAGCTAACAAAATCTTCCATCCATCCTTTATAAGCTCCTCAAAGTTATTTTTCTAAAAACTCAATTAGAATCATGTCACCTCCTTGCTTTAGAAAACTGAAAGAATAAAAAACTAAATCCAGAGATCTGTGGCCTCTCCCAGCTGATCTGTGTCATCTCAGGCCACATGACTACACCAGACAGGTCAATCCTGCCCTATAGACTTCGAATTTCCTATTCATATCTTCTTTCAACCCATTTTCTCTCATCTTCCCAGCAAACTGTTGCCCTTTCACGCCCACCTCTGATGTCCTTCATTTCCATAGACTTCCATGATGCCCATTCCCAACCAGCCCTGTTCCAACACCTGCCCACACTCACCTCTTTGCCTTGCGCACCTACTTTTCTCTACATCCATAATCACAGCTGTCTCATCATCTTTCAGGTACCAGGAGATTATTGAGTCCAAGGATATAGCAATCTCAGGACATTTCTTTTTCAATATTAGGCACTGAATACAATGCCTTTGCACTAAACTACATCCCTAACCCATTTTTATTTTTTATTTTGAGACCAGGTCTTGCTAAGTTACTGTGATCATTGGAGTGATTATGTCAACTTGAGGCAATTAGGAACAAGCCTGGATTAGAGTGTGAGTGATTTGTGGGCCAGTGAATGAGTAAAGAATACCCACAGGTGTGGGAGGCCCAGCTGGAAATCAAACTGTATAAAACGAAGGACAAAGAAAGATTATTACAGCTTTTTCCTCTGGGGACAGACTGGACTTGATGGGACTCGGCTTCCTATTTGTGATGTCGTGAGGAGCTGCCTCTGCCGTGCACTTCCATTGCTGCTGGCCACCCCTGACTGAACTGTGATATTCTGAAACTGGGAGCTAAAATAGACTTTTCCTCCCCTAAATTGTGGGTGTCAGGTATTGAGTCTCAGCAACAAAAATGTAATTAAGACAGTTACTAAGTGGCCCAGGCTGGGCTGGAACTTGATACTCCTGCCTCAGCCTCCAAGAATGCTGAGATGCCAGCTTCAGACATTTATGTGAAAGTTTCTTTTGGGACTTTGAAGGATGATGAAGGAGATGAGAGGAAGCAATTATAGTCTAAGACCCCTGTAAACTATTTAGAACTCTGTTTTGTAGGATTTTGTGCCAACTCTGTGAGGATAATATTCTGTATAATAACACTAAACAAGTTTTTGTACAAAAATTTGCATAACATAATTTCACTATTTTATGTTTATAATTCATTGCTTTAAGTATTTTGACATTGTTGTGAATTTATCTGCAGATATTTTTTATCTACCAAGACATTAAACACTGGCTTTGCATTTCCCTTTCCCCATATTCCCTAGCCACCCCCACTCTATCTTCTGTCTCTATAAACTTGACTACTCTAGGCACTTCTCCTAAGTGGAACATACAGTATTTGCCCATTTGTGATTGGTTTATTTCATTTAGCACAATATTTAAGTTTCATCCATGTTATAATATGTGTCCCAATTTCTCTCTCTCTACATGTGTGTCTGTACCACATTTTGTTTAATCATCATCCATCATGGACACTTGGTTCACCTCTTGACTCTTATGAATAACAGTGTTCTAAAAAAGAGGTATAAATATCTCTGCCAGACCCTGCTTCCATGATTTCTAGTATGCATTTAGGAATAGAATTACTAAATCATGTTAATTCTATGTTTAATTTTCTTAGGAGCCACTGTACCATTTTCTATAGAGACCACACATTTAACATTCCTACCAACAGTCCACATGAGTTACAACTTTTCCACATCCTCACCAACACTTGTCATTTTCAGTTTGGTTGGTTTTTATAAACAGCCATCCTAGTAGGTATAAGGTATGATCTCATTGTGGTTTTGACTAGATTCACTTTTGTGCCTCTGCATTCACTGTCTTAGTGGCTAGGATAAATCCGAACTCACTTTCCAGCTACACCTCTAATTCTTCAAAAGAGATGAGCCTCTCTCTCAGGGAAAGGCCCAAAGAGCCAGGCCTGAAACATGAATGAGCCTGGTGTGTGTGTGTGTGTGTGTGTGCGCGTGCGTGCGCCATTCAGCCCAGCAGGGGGCATTCCTACAGCTGACAGGTGACAGGGCAACTTGCTTTTCCAAGCCAGGGAGGGATCTAGATCACCAGCAGAGGGATCCTTTTTTTTTTCCTTGACTCCCTTGACTTGTGCTCTGTTCAGTGTTAACCTCAGAGAATCAAGCAGCCTTGGCCATATCTGTGTCTCTCTAAGGCAGTGCTACTGGCACTCCGGTGGAATTCCCCATTATCCAGGACACTGCCCAACATTTACTGTCCCAGGCCCTGGAGTGTTCTCTAGTCATCGAGACAACCAAAATGTCCCCACCCTTCTCCCCAAATGCCCTTCTCTCCATTGTGCTGGGCATGGTCTCTGCTCAGTAGTTAAGAACCAGGTATTCAGAGGAAACCAGCCACTCCCACTGTTTCCCACTCACGTAGGCAAAGCAGCCACTGCCATCCTGGGCCTCATGGTCATGTCAGAGGAAAACATCATAAGTGGCTTTTAGGTGACCTAGATAACGGATAGTTGACAATGACAGATTCACATGTCAGAAGAAAGAGAAAGACGCTTACTAGAAGCAAGATGAACAGGCAACAAAAAATATATCCACTCCCTGCCAACAGGACTTGCGATCTGAGTCTGGTCCTTCCCGTGCCCAGGGGACAATTCCCTCCACTCCCAGGCGGTGAGTGCCTGCTGCTGCTCTGGGCAATCTCTGCCTGGCTAGGCTGGTTTAGGGACTTCTTTGCACTGTGCTGCCATAGCAACCAGGAAACAACTTCCACTCACCAAAAGAAGGATGGTGTGGTGGCCCAGAGCTGTGTGTGCACACAGTCCTGTAACAGAACAACCAGGACTCGGGGACAGTGCTCGGGCAGAAGCCGAGAGGCTGCCTGGAGCACAGACAACCTGGGGCTTGAGGAGTCTGGGCATGCAGCTTGTTTTTCTCTCCACAAAGATGCACACTGTTTAAACTGTGTGGCTGGTTATTACTAAGAAGCTGCTGTAAGAGGGAAAATACATTCAATAAAAGGCCCAGTGTTCGTGTTCTTCTAGGGCTTGCTGCTGAGCTTTGGAAACCTTGAGGTGTGACCAGTTTTCAGCCTCAGAAACCAAGATGAACTGCCCTTGAGAAGGGGGGAACCTACTGGGAGGCATGTTTGCCCTCTCCCTTCTGAGCCGGGGACACGGGAAGCTGGTCCAGAACAAACAGAAGTTAGAAGTCTATTTTGAACCAGAGGTGAGTCTTACAACTGAAACGGGCACATTTTGGGGGTAGATGAGGAATGCTCTGTCTTTCCATTTGGGGTTGAACCAGATGTGTGTGGCATGTGTTAGTAGTGAGAGAGAGTGAGGTGTACTGGTAGATCTTCCCTCTCCTTTCATAAAATTCAAGAAAATAAAAATAATGTTTTTCTGAACCCCACACTACCACTGGGGCCCTCTTTCCTCCCCTTGTGCCTCTGCTTTGGAGTAAAGGGAAATCCAGATGGCCTGGAATCTGGATGGTTTGGTTTGGGACCAGAATTCCCACCTGGGCTCTAGGCACACTGACGGCCGTTTGGCTCTGGAAGTCATCCTCTACGGCTGAGATGCTGTGTGTGTTCGTGCCATTTCAATGCCTTCCTTGAACTTTCTGGAATGCAACCCGTGGGATTCATATTTAATACAAGCCAAAAATAATCTCACTTTAGATTTTAAAGAGGTGGCAAAATTCCCTTGTTATATTGGAGTTTTATTTCTTAAATCCTGCCAGGAGTAAGAAATCCTTTGGGGGTACTTCCAAAGTTTGGGGTCATACAGAAATTTCCATTGTCATGATATTTGACCTTCACTGTGTTAAAAGACATATAAAATTTCAAAGGGCCTCTATGGCCAATGGCATTTCCTTACAAGATATATAACTACTTTATAGGCCCCTAAATAGCCAAATTAGGTAATGTTACACAGCATCTGGAATGTATAGAATTCTGTGTACAGCTGAAGTGCTAGTGGGTTGGAATGGTTGTCCCCTATTTAAACTGCCAGCTAGTCCAGATCTGATTTCAAAGTTATCTGCTGTCTTTGACAATTCTGACTACTCACTTGCATACTCAAAATTTTAATTGGCCTGTAAACTACACTCTAGCCTACAAAAGCCTCCAGACATGAATGGCTCTCTTATACACTGGGTAGAATAAACTGTACCCTGGCTTCAGCTAATTTTGAGATATGAAGAGAAAAGCCAGTTGCTAAGAATAACTGTGTTCGATACTTCTACATGAACAATTCAGAGAAAATCACTAGCTTAAAAAAAAGATGCCAAACATGTTGCCCAAGAAGAATCTGCTACAGAAGGGTCTTCCATTGTGACTCAATCAGGTGGTCCCCTTTCATTGCAGGATTATTTGAATTGGAAATCCCCTGAAGACTATGTCCTGGTCAGCAAACCTCAGGACAATGACAGTGCCAGCCAGCACACCTGGAGCCTCTTGCTTCCTAAGACTTTCAGTACAAGAAAGGGTGCCCTGATCCTTTACTCAGAAGGGCTGGCCATTCCAGCATGGACACCCAGAGAGAAGAGAAAAGGATCCCACCACCCCATGGGTCACAAGAAGAGGCTGGCACTTGAACTGCACACGCTGCAAGATCTCCAAGAAGCCATCCTGGCCTATGGAAGGAGACAAGTAAGTTTGGGGAAAGTCCTAGCCTGGGTGTCTGCAAATCCAGCCTCACCTTTGGGTGTAATTTCTTAGACTTTAGGGAAAGTGTGAACTCCTCAGACCTCCATATTTTCATCTCTACGATGGGATTCTGCTCCTAGCCCTGTCTGCCACACACAGTTGTCACAAGACTTATGTGGGGTAATGCAGGTTAATTTGGATTAAAAGGCTCAGTTACTGTCATTTTGTTTTCATTTTGTAGTTATAGAACACAATTTCATTTTTAGGATCCAGACAGATTCAGAGCACAGACATTTCATCAGAACCCTTGAATCCTGTCTCACAGCCCTAAGTGTCACTATCACACCTCTGATGCTCTTGGCTTAATGGAAACGAGGAAGAGAACATTTTAAATGTTTACTTTGAGTCCTACAGCATCTGCAGGGCAAGTTAATGACTTTTTCCATTCTGTATTTAATATTAAGGGAGAATCCTTGAGCTTGTTTTCCGATTCACCCCTTCTGATGTCTCATGAGAGGCACACAAGGACCCTGCTTTACAGAACTGCATGCATCAGCCTTTCACTGAGGCCCCAGGACTGTCTGGGAAGATGTGCTACTTTATGAGATTCTAGATTAGAGATGGTGGGTAACTTCCTAATCTAGAAGTCTCTGCTGAGTAACAAAATTATTAGCTTCTGATGTCAGGCCCTTCATACACTGGCTTTTTCTTACAAGTCTAGCCACGTGTCCTTACCATCATCTCAACCATGGACCCTTTAAGACAACCCCCATATGCCTGGTTCACCGAACCCCAGGCCCTTTCATGGCTACGCTTTGCACATGCTCCTACAGCTGGCTAAACTCCTACCCATCTTTTGTGGTTTGGATTTGGATTGTCCCCCGAAAGGTTTCATGTGCCTATGGATACTGTTGGGAGGTGGAGCCTAGCCGGAAGGGCAGATGCTCCAGGCTTGACCTGGAGGGCTGTGTGCTGGTTCTGCCCTTCCTGTCTCTGCCTTGGCTCCATTCTGCCTTGCCATGAGGAGCTCTTTCATCAGCTTTGGTCCCACCATGTGCTTCCACCACTGCCAGCCACCCATAAATGAACTGAGACTTTCTGAAATGGTGAGCTAAAATAAATCATTCCTCCCTTAAGTTGTGGATGTCAGGTATTCTGTCCCAGCAACAAAAAAGTAACTAAGACATGGCTCAAATAGTATCTCTCACTGAAGATTTTTCCCAATTCCTTGGTAGAGAAAAGCCATGCCCTCATCCTCTGCAAACATCCCATACTGCCACACATTGAGATTCTTTGACTAAGATCTCAAAAAAAAAAAAAAAAAAAAACCTCCTCCAGTGCAGGGAGTGTGCCTAAACCGTTTTTTGTTTTGTTTTGTTTTTGTTTTGTTTTGTTTGATTTGGTTTGGTTTGGTTTGGTTTGCTTTGGTTTTTTGTTTTGCCTAAACCTTTTCATAAATGTTTGTGAAATGAATGAATAGGTCACATATGCTAATTTCAATAGTTCTTAGATGGTCTCTCATTACCATTATTTTTTTTATCAGTGGACCACCCCTCCGACTCTCATTACCATTATTGACCAATTTATCACCTGCTCTCACACTAGGCAGAGCACCCCAGAGACTCTTACTCCTTTCCTCCTTTCCAAATACAGAAGCTTCATGACCTTGGCTAAATAATGCCCAATTTCTTGCGTCTTGAAATCACAAATCTTGGATAAAAGGAGACTGTTGCTGAATACTTACTGTTACTTTTATTGTTTAATCCCCACAAAAATCATGTAGGATGTATAGTTTGGGGGTTTTGCCTTCTTTTTTGGCTGAGAAAAATGAGAATAAGAAAATTATGTGACTTGCTCGAGGCCAGGTAGCTAGTGAATAACAGATGCAGAATTCAAGCCTGGGACTGCTTACCTCTTTGGGGACAATATGGCTTGCACTGCAACCTAGTGTCTGTGGACTTGGAAGAAATTCAGAGATCACTGTGACTCACCTTTGGCCTGTTCACCCTCAAATTCCTCTCCAGACCCTTCCTGGCTCTGCTCTGTATCCCAAGGGTGTTGATCACTGGCTATAGTCAGTCCCACAAACATCTGTGTCAATGGACTCCTGACTGACTTGCCAATGGAAGAGATTGGGAGGCGATCAGAAAGGGAGAAGGGGGAATCCAGGGTGATTTTTCCTCTCCTATTCTGCCTACACAACAAGAAACACCTGCATTTTCTGCAGTCTAACTCCCAACTAACAGGCCCCTGTTGGTCCCAGACTCCTCCAGTTGACCTGATTAGCTCTTCCTTCTGTTCCTCTAACCAAGGAAGTGCTGATGTTACTGATCCCAACATTGCCCGAGTGTGTGTTTGGCTTCTGAGTGCTCCAGTCACCTGTATAACCAACCTCCTAGATTAAATTCCTTCAGTGTTTAAACACTCAGAGTAGCTTCTGTTTACCTGGTTAGACACTGATTGTTACATAGACTAAATTACTTCCCAGAGTAAAAACACCTTCTTTAGCTTTCAGAAGCTTTGACCAGATGGCTACATTCTTTGGACAACAGGGACTTTCTTAATGACAAATTAGATAAGCCCATTTGCGGACTGCTTCATTTTTGGTTAGATTTGGGATGATGGGAAAAAGTTACACATTATCAGATTTATAGCTCATACGTATACAGTATAGAATGTGGTATTCTAATTCCAAACAGCTAAAAGGGAAATTGTATGAAGAAATCGGGAAAGGTTGGGAATAATAACAGGACAGTAGTTCAAGACTTTAAAGGAGCGAAGACAGCCACCCAACTCAAGCAGGGAGTGGGGCCTCTGCTGCTCTATTCCTCCCAGTATGGAGTATGGGTTGAAGTCTGCCCACCTTGGTGGATTTTTTTCTTGTCCATCTGTTCAGCTGCCAATCCTTCAGAACACACAGTCCCAGACATACCCAGAAGAATGCTCTACCAGCTAGACACATGATTTTGATACCAGGAGGACAGCATTTAAAAAATTAAGTGTTATATTTTTAAAAAGGAAAAGATAAGAAAACACAGTAGATTAAAAGAAGAAGGCTGTCAATTCAGAAGCATTTGAGATTAGAGAAAATGGACACCTTGTTTCCTTATCAGAGCAGAGAATACAATCCGACTAGGAAGTCTACAGATTGCAGAAAACTTTCAAAATCCTAACAACTGGTACTGGGAAGATGAAGGCAAAACAATGATCTCATGTATTAGGAGCACAAATTCATGTGATATTTCTGGGGAATATTTTGGCAAGAGCCTAAAAGGGTTTATATCTTTAGATTCAGCATTCCATTTTTAGAACTTGTCCTAGGAAATAAACAATAACATATACCCAAAGATTTATGCATAAAATATCAACTACAGTTATTAATCACTATGTGAAATGCTAAAAACAATGCATCCCATAATGGGTCACGGATTAAATAAATTATGGTATGGTCATATAATGTATTACACATCAAGCAAGAAGTTATGTAGTAGTCATAAATAGCATAACAAAATCACCGCATCTTTTTTAAAAAGCAGTTTGCAAAATGGTACCCATATACAAGCAATGTAGCAAGTGCTAAGTACCCAAGTTCAATTCTCCAGCACCCCATAATCTGGACGTGGTGGCACACTCCTGTAATCCCAGCACCTGCGAGGCTGAGGCCAGCCTGGGCTCCATAATGAGCTCAGAACCAGCCTGGGCTGCAGAGTGAGACCCTGTCTCAAAAAAAAAAAAAAAATAGAGAATATCTATAATCATAACACTCATCTACAACTTGCTTCTACACCAGTCACCATTCTAATCATTTTTGTCTTACTAACTTATTTAATCCTCACAGCAATTTTATAAGGCTTATACTTCTTATTGTGGCAAATATATATTATATAATATGTATTGTCTTAATCATACTAAGTTTACAATTCAGTAACATTAATTATCTTCACATTTTTATAAAACCATTACTAACCATCTATTTCCAGATTTTTTTTTCATTTTACAAAGCTGAAACTGATTGATTAAACATTAATGTTCATTTCCCTCTGCCACCAATCCTTGGCAACCAACCACATTTTGAGTTTTTTCTCTTTGAATTTAACTACTGGAAAAATTTCCTATGAGTGGAATCATACAGGATTTATCCTTTTGGGTGTGTGGTACTGGGAATAGAATCCAGAGCCTTCGCACTGTGCTGTATCTCCAACCCTTCTTTGTTTTTATTTTGAGATAGGGTCTCTCTAGTGTCTAGCCTGTCCAAGCTGCACTCAAGCTTGGGATCCTCCTACCTCAGCCTCCTAGAGGGCTGGGATTTCAGATGTGTCCCACCACATCTGGCTCAATGTCTATCTTTTTGTGTCTGGCTTATTTCACTGCACATAATGCCTTCAAGCTCCATCTGCATGCATAGCCTATGTTAGAATTTCCTTCCTTTTTAGAGCTGAATATGATTCCACTGTGTGTATATACCACATTGTGTTTATTCATTCTCCCATGGGTGGACAATCTCGTCTACTGTAAATACTGCCCGATGAACCTGAGTGTGCAAATTTCTGCTCATTTTCCTGCATTAATTCTCCTACATATCTATCCAGAAATTGAATTGTTAAATGATATGTAATTCTACATTTTTGGGGAATCACCATACTGTTTTGCATAGCTTGCTATGCAATTCTACATCTCCACCAGCGATGCATAGCATTCCAATTTCTTCACGTTTTCTCCAATAGTGGTTTTCTGTCTTGTTGTTGGCTGCTCTTGTTGGCCGCACCGGCAAATGAACTCAGGGTGCCTCATAAGCTACATCCCAGCCTTCTTTCTTTTCTTTTTTGTTTGTTTTGTCTTGTGTAGAATCTCACTAAGTCACTAAGTGGCCCCAGGCTCTGCACAAACTTGTGATCCACATGCCTCAGGCTCCCATAAGGCTGGGACTATAGGTAGGTACCACTCTGCCTGACTCTTTTAAATTTTACAATAATTATCCTGATAGGTGTGAAATAACATCTCAGTTAACAGTGCAGTTCTGATGTACATTTTCCTAATGATGTGATCCTGAGCATCTTTTCATGTACTTATTGGCCATTTGTCCATCTTTTTTTGGAGAAATATGTGTTTAAGATCTTTGCCAGTTTTTTAAGTGGATCGTTTGTTTTGTGCTTTTGAATAATAGGAGTTCTTAAACATGAGGATATCAATCCCACATGTGATATAAACTTGCAAACATTTTCTCCATATTACGGATTATCTTCCCACTCTATTAATAGCGTTTTTTGGCACACAAAAATTTTTAAATTTTGGTCAAGTCCAATTTATCTATTTTTTCCTTTAATTGTCTTTTTTCAGGAGTCATAACCAGGAAGTTATTGGCAAATCCAATGTTAAAAATATTTTATCCCATGTTTTCTGTTAAGAATTTTATAGCTTTAACTCTTACATTTAAGTTTTCACTTCATTTAGAACTAATTTTTGTATCTGATGTAAGGCTAAGGTCTAACTTCAGTATTTTGCATGTAAGGTAGACACTTTATCATTCCCGCATGGCAGGGAAAGAAATGGAGGCACTGATAAGTCATGTAATGCTTCCAAGATCACACAGTTTAGTAGGTTACTGAGACAGATTCAAACCCAGGCAGACTGAAATCTTAGGAACTGGAGTTCAAGATTTGCTGTTTGCAATTTCAGTTGTTGCACCTCTATATTTGTGATATATGATAGTCAAAGCTTTTGATTCAAAATGGTTTAGTCAGGAATCAAGTTTTTCACAACACTGCCTTAGTGAGAAGGCTCGAAAATTTCATGATTCTTTTCTTTATGGCTTGGTGTCCAGGAACATATGAATGCCAAATAATCACGGCAGTATCATTTGCACAGAACCCTGGGAATTAAAATCTGCACAGAGAGAAGTTAGAGAGAGTGGAAGTGTGTTCACGGGCTGATCTCAGTGGGTGTGTGTTGTTCGGGAAGTTACTGGTGAGAGTGGCAGTGTGCCCAGAGGCTGACTCCAGGGAGTGGAAGGTAAGAGTGGTGGTTTGCCCACAGGCTGATTACAAGGAGTGGGAGGTAAGAGTGGCAGTGTGCCCACAGGTTGATTCCAGGGGATGGGGTGTGCCCACCGGCTAATTCCAGTCAGGTCTGGAGAAAATTTCCCAGGTAACACAGGTGGGGCCTCACAACTCTGCCTTTTTCACCCTGCCTCTACCTCTACACCAGCTTCACCTGGCCCCAAGGTTGGCTTCAGGCACACCTACACAGGTGTGATATCAATGAGGGCTACCCTTTATTCTAAGATGTGGCGCTTGCCAGAGCAAGCTGACTCCATCATCCACTATGAAGGATAAAAGACACAGGCTGTGCTGGACTCCTGGTGGCACAGAGTCCTCCAGAGGCACACAGAGGGCCAGCAGGGAAGTGAGAGCAACACTGGTTCTTTCCTTTCAAGCGAGCTGACAACTTAAGACTGAGTTTTTCTTTGTCAGTACAGGGGAACCCAACCCAGAGCCTTCTCACCAAGCTACATATCCAGCCCCTTGTAAAACAATTTTTAAAGTTTTGAGTCTTAATTAATTGGCACCTACAATAATACCTGACATATAGCAGATGCTCAGATAACCACTGGATGAGCACACGAGTGGGCAGGGCATGGCAGAGAGAGACATTACCACTACCCAAGATGAGAGCACAATCTAGCAAAGAGGGCAGATTTGCATCCCCAGTGAATCTTGTACAAGGAGTCCATGAGAAAGCTGGATTGAAGTTTATTGCTATGCTATGGAAATTAAAAGAAGGGAAAGCTTGTAATTGCTGCTCTTTTATTATTTTAGTTGTATATGTTTATGGGAAACATGACAATTTGATGCACCTTAGATAATGTGTAACGATCAGATCAGGTCATTGAAATGTCAATTTAAATATTTTCAAAAATTGTTTGAAGCCATCCCAGGTGGCACAGGCCTATAATCCCAGCACACTGGGAGGCTGTGGCAGGAGTATCACAAGTTAAAGCCCAATGTGGGCAACTGAGGAACTTACACCCTGTCCAAAATCAAAAATAAAAATGGGCTGGGAATGTAGTTCAGTTTGAAGGCTCTTGGCCTGGTTCCCAGCATCAAAAAACAAAAAGGTATTTTTAAAGGTATATAATAAGTGTACATATTTATAAAGGCTAGTGTGATGTTTCAACACATGTATTCAATGTGCACTGATCAAATTTTATAATTAACATTTCTACATCCTTATTACTACTTTTTGTTTGGAGTCTTGAGACTCCTCTCTTTGGCAACATACAATGGGCAATGCAAACTATAGGAACAATTGCTGTAGACACTGGAACTTACTTCTTCTCCCTGTGTTTTGGTGGCTGTTATCCACCCTCTTTCTATTTCCATCTCCCAGCTTCTGGAAATCACTAGGCTACTTCAGTTGACTTTCCAACTCTGTTTTACATCGCATCGATGTGTAAAAGAATACATGTGAGGTTTGTCCTTTTGTGTCTGCCTTATCTCATTTAACACAATGTCCTTTTTGCTGCAAATGCTAGACTATCTTTGAGACAGTGTCTAGCTATGTAGACCAAGCTAGCCTTGAATTCGGTCCTTCTGCCTTGGCCTCCTCACTGCCAGGATTACAGATGTGTGCCACTATGCCTGGCTTAGAATGTCATTCTTTGTATAGAACAGTAGATATATACATAGAACATATATAGAATAGTAGATACATACATACAACATTTTACTTAGTCCATGAAGCTATTGATGGGCATCTAGGTTGATACCATATGTTAGCTATAATAGAGTAGTGGTCTTTCAGTCAAGATGGTGGCCAAGTAACAGAGCTGCACAATGTCTCCTCATGGACTCACTTAAAAAGTTGAGAGTACAGTCAAAACTTGTCTATTCAACATAACTAGGACAGGGAGGAGTGCCCTCAACAATTCAGAGGCCATGGGAAGGTCAGAAACCCCCAAAACACATCAGAAGTGGAGGTAAACAGCAGCCCAGGAAGCCACCCCAGGCCAACTGCAAACGGCTATGAGTCGCTGGCATCTGCAGACAGAGGAAAGCCCACTCAGATCCCGGATCCTTTGACTGAGCTAGGAAAGGAAGAAGCACCCTAACAACTGAAAAAAGGCCACAGGAAGGTCAGAAATCCCCAAGACATATCAGAAATAGAAGAAAACAGCAGCCCAGGAAACAGCCCCAGACTGATTGAGTATAGTCCTGAGCTGCCAGCATCCACAGACATTAAGAAAGCCCAGAGCCTGGAAAACTCAAAGCAAGGTAAGTGAGGCTCTGAGAGAAGTGGAAATTGATAGCAGCTAGTAGCCCCAATCCCCCAAAAATGAGCCTGCAAGTAGTGCATACTGCAAACACAATGCAAGCTCCCCCTAGAAAAGGCCTCACAGAGCCTAGATCCAAAGCAGCCGTAACAGGCAATGAAGTAAACAGGAGCCATTGAAAAAAAAAAAAAAAAAAAGGGCCCGCGACTGAACTGTTTAGAGTAAAAAAGAGCTCAGAAGAGCACATCAGGGGTTTGGCAGTCACTCTTAAACAGTGCCTAGGGAGAAACTGGCACAAGAGACAGTTGCAGAGAGGAGAGAAAGGCTACCATCCCTCCAGAACAGCTCAGGTGATAGTGGGAACACCTTCAAGGGTGGGGGGAAGCCAGGACAGGTGGGAGAGCTTTACTGAGGGGGCTGATGGTGAACAAGACACCTTCGAGGCCATTACACCGTTAGGTCCCTCACACTGTCTACTCCCAGCATAGAACTCAGAAGAATTTTGGCTCCTCCTCCACACATGTTCATAGCTATTCAAAGAAACTTCTCGGCTAGACCTTTAAAGTGAAGTCCCTCAACAACAGAAACATAGGAAGAAGACAAGGCAACCGGACACACACAGAGACGCCTGAGATCCCAGATTTTAATGTCATGGCCCTTAAATAGTGGAACTCATAGTGAAGGAAGTCAAAAAGCAAATAAATGAGTGAAACAGTCAGTTCAAACAAGATATCTTCCAAGAAATGCAAGCAATGATTAGCAGGCTTAAAGAGGAACTTACTAAACAAATAATGGTCCTCATGGATACAAAGCTTACTAGCATATAGAAGCCACCAATTAAAAGTTGGCTGAGGAAAATAAGGAAATGTGAGCTATGAATGAACATTTTGACAGAGAAGTGGTAATTCTGAAAAAAAAATCCAGCTGAAATTCAGGATATGAAAAACACAATTGAAAGCAGGGGAAATGGACTTGAGCACTGTGAAGACAGAATTACCAACCTTGAAAACAAGGCTAAGAAAACAAATGCTATAATTAGGCATGACTCCAAAATTAGAAATCGGTAAAGTAGCTGGATACAACAGCTGATGGATGATTCAAAGAGAACCAATCGCAGAATTATGGGTGTGGGAGAAAGAGCAGAAGACAGCACCAAAGGTATAAAGAATTTGTTCACTGGACTCATGCAAGAAAAATCTCCAAATCTAGAAAAAGAAATTAGTTTTCAGGTACAAGAAGCTTACAGAACACCAAATAACCTCAACCAGCAACAAGACTCTCCACAATACATCATAATCAAAGCCTCAGAGATACAACATAAAGAGAGAATATTAAAAGCAGCAAAAGAAAAACAGACTCTTCTACCAAATTTCTATTACTCTCCTACCAGATTTCTCAATTCAAACTTTAAAGGCCAGAAGAACCTGGAACAAGATCTTTCAAGCTTTAAAAGATAGCAAGCGTCAAACCACGTGATTGTATCTAGAAAAATTATCCCTGAAAATTAAAGGAGAAGTAAAAATTTTTCATGACCAAGAATCCCTTAAGAAATTTGAGACCAGTAGCCCAGCATTGCAGAAAATAGTTGAAGGAATCTTTGAGAGAGACAGAGACCAGCAGCACCAAAAAACAGAAAGAACAGGAAATATAGTACCAGTTCTTCTATAAAATCTGCAAAATCTCCCCACAACATTATTATTAGTAATAGTATAATAGTGTGCAAAATAGAATAATTTCTAATTAATAATGTAACATGGGGAATTGACATAAAATCTCTTAAGAATACAAATGCACGAATATATGGATGGATAGACAGATAAAATTATAAACCAAATCTAGAAGAATGTAATCAGTCAAATATGAGTAAATGTTATGAAAGTTAAAAAACTTCCAAAATAACTAAATTTGCCTTCATATCTGTCACTTTAAGTATATTTATATGGTATAAATTTAAGTTCATTTACTGTAGCAATGTGATACAGTTTTAACTTTGTTTTATTGTAGCAATTCACTCACTAGGTCACTGATGAAAATTTATCCTAAGAAAACTGACTGATGTAAAGATAACAAATATGTACCTTTCAGTATTCAGCTAAGGCATTTGAAATTTAACTTTTTTTTTTCTTCCCAAATTTACTAGTCTTTTGAACTACATGCTTGTAGTTATTTTCTAATGTGAACTGGTGGGTCAGGCCAGGTTTAAGAATAGCAACAAAGATATAGCAAAATACAGAAAAAAAACTTTTGGTAAATATCCCAGTAAAGGGATTGGTTGGATTCAGAGAAGAGGCATCAAGATTTAACTACTGTCACCCATTCGAGGGATAGGAAGCTGAGTTAGAGTGGTGACTTAAGTGAAATGATTTAGATGCAGGAGATTAGTATGTTAAGTACTGTATAGTTTCTCTGACTTGGAAAACCCAGAACACAGACATTCCATAGAACCACATGAAGTGATAGCCGGAGTTTGGGGAAAGGATAAGGAGGGGGTGGGAGGGGAGAAAATGGGAAGGGACTGTAAAGTTGATATGATACATATGTGGACGAAACACCCAAATTCACTGAAAACACTATGTATTGCATATGTATATCAATAAAAATAGCGGGGAAAAAAAAACGAAAGTGTAACAACAACAAAAAATAGATTGGTATTTGAATCGTTTGATTGGCATCCTACTAAAGCAGTACCAGCTTTCTCATAAAATCTGTGAAACTTCCCACTATAATTATCATTTTTAATAGTATATTACCTTGCAAAACATAATAATTATATTCAATGTGGGGAACTGGTATAAATCTTTAAAAATATGTATACATGAATTTATAAATGGACTGGTAGATAAAATGATAAACCCAGTCTGGCAAAGGTTAGCAATTAGTGAAATGTGAGTAAATAATTTATGAAAGTTTCAAAAAAAAATTCTAGGGGTTGGAGGAATGGTACAGCGGTTAAAGCACTTGCCTTGTAAAAACAAGGCCCTGAATTCACTTCTCCAGCACCACATAAAGCTGGGCATGGGGACACATTCCTTTAATCCCAGCACTCCGAGGCTGAGGCAGGTAGATTTCCCTGAGTCCAAGGCCAGCCTGGGCTACACAAGTGAGGTCAGGACCAGCCTAGACTATAGAGTGAGACACTGTCTCAAAAAAAAAAAGAAAAGAAAAGAAAAGAAAAAGAAAGAGAAAGGAAAAATTCTGAAATAGCTAAATATGCTGTTATGTCTATTGTTTTATATGTAATATACTTTTGTGATAAGTTCATTTAATGTAGCAATTCAATACCAACCTAAGTTAATTTAATGTAGGAATTCACTTATTCAGTCTTTGATATAAGTTCATCCTAAGAAAAACAATCGATGTAATGACAGCCTGAATGTCTTTTGAAGGTACAAACATTCACCCCTCAATACTCAGCTAAGGAATTTGAAATTTAACTTCTCTCTCTTTTTTCACATTTTCTAGCCTTATGAATTTCATTGTAATAGTTCTTTTCTTATGTGGGCTGGTGGGTGAAGCTATGTTAAAGAATCTCAACAAAGACAGAGTAAGATACAGAAAAAAGAACTTTTGGCAAATATCCCAATAAAGGGCTCTACTGGACTCAGAGAAGAGGCATCAAGATATGGCCACTGCAGCCCATTCTAGGGGTGGGAAGCTGAGATGCAGAGGGTTAAATATGTTAAATATTGCATGGTTTCTCTGATTTGGGAAACCAGAACACAGGCATTCTATAGAACCAAATGGGTGTGGTAGTGGGAGTTGGGGGGATGAGGAGGGAGTGGGAGGACCAAAAATGGGAAGGGATTGTAATGTTGATGTGATATATATGTGCAAAAAATACTCAAGCTCATGGCAAACATTGACATATCACATATATGTGCTCTGGCTGTATTCCCTGTAGAGGGACTGCTGGATCATATGGGAAATGTACTTTTAATTCTGGAGGAATGGCCATACTGTTCTCCTTAGTGGCTATAACGATTGGGGTTCCTACCAACAGCGTACGAGAGTTCCCTTTCTCTGAAATCTCATCAGCACGTGTTATGGTTTGTGTTTTTGATCACAGCCATTCTAACCGGGGTAGAGAGATGGTATCTCATTGTGGTTTGGATTTGCTTTTCCCTGGTGGCTAATGACATCGAGCATTTTTACAACTTTGTTAACTATATAAATTTCTCCTGAGAATTATTTATTCATATCATTTTCTCATTTTAATTGAATAATTTGGTCTTTTGTTATTAAGGTTTTTCTGATACAGAGTTTCACTCCATAGTCCAGACTTGTCCTGGACTCATCATGTAGTCCAAGCTGGCTTTGAACTCTCAGCAATTCTCCTGCCTCAGTCTCCCAAGTGCTGGGATTATAGGTATATGCCAATATGCCCAGTTTATGTAGACCCATGGAATCGAATTCAGGGCCTTGTGCTTGCTAGACAAGCACTCTAACTGCTATGCTATCTCTCCTGCCCCCTGTTCGTGATTTTTCAAATTTCTCAGAACTGGAAAAATGGCATAATGGTTAAAAGCGCTTGCTGAGCAACTGCAAGGCTCTGGGTTTGATTCTTTAGCACCACATAAAGCTGGGTGTAGTGGCACGTGCCTGTAATCACTGCACTAGGAAGGCTGGGGCAGGAGGACTGCCAAGTCCAAGGCTAGCCTGGGCTACATAGTGAGGTCAGGACCAGCCAAGGCTCTAGAGCAAGACCTTGTCTCAATCAATCAATCAATAAAATTGTTTGTATATTCTGAAATTAATCCTTTGTCAAATGACTGGTTTGCAATTTTTCTTCTGTTTTGTAAGTTGTCACTTCCTTTGCTATTGATTGCTTCCTTTGCTGCACAGAAGCTTCTTGGTCTGCCATAATTTCATGTGTCTATTTTTGCTTCTGTTGCCTGTATTTTTGGGGTCTTATCCAAAACAATGCCTTTAACAACATGACTGCCTCTGGTACAAAATCTAGACTGTCTTCTTGAAAGAGGTAGAACTCGAGTGGAGTCTGGTGGTAAAAATGAGCTGAAGAGGCCTTTCAGGCATAGGTGGGTTGGGGCCTGGAGGGAAGTACTAGCAGAGGGAAGGAGGGTGAGCACAGAGGGAGGGCTGGTCTTTCTGGCTTTCTTGGGTTTTATGGTGCCTTACCACACTAATTGTGCCGCACAGGAGCACAGGCCCCGCCATCTCCCTTCATTCTGGCAATGCTAGGTGGGTGGACAGAGCAGGGACAGCGCCTGGGGGCCTCTTTCATGCCTGCGCATCTGTAGGCCTGGTAGGCATCAAGGAGACCAACCCTAGGCAACCTGCACAGCCAGTGTTCCGCTCTCTATTTTTTTCCTCCTACTCCAGAAACTTCCTCTGGGCTCCTTTTTATCCCCTTCTGTATGGAGAGGAACTTCTGAGTAGCTGGTTAGGTCCAGGGGAATATGGATGAGCAGAGGAAGAGTGTAATAAAATCAGTTAATTCTTAACATGTTTTCCATTTTTATATATAACCTAATAATACACTAAAAATTCAATTTTATAAGAAAAGAGAAAAGAAAGAACTACATGCCTTGTCCAGCACCCTAAAACTGCTGTTATTAGCATTTTAACCTACTTTTTCCTAATCTTTCTACCACAATATACATATACATGCAAGATACTTGTTTATGAGATTGAAACTCATTCTATAGCATCTTGCTTTGGGTCTGCTTAAACTATTCTTCAGCTCAATGGAAATGAGGGGATGGGTATGGCCTTGACAATGGGAGCCCCAAGTAAGCCTTGGACTCTCCTGACAGCTTCTGGTCATCTATCAATATGGGATAAAAATCACCATACTCACAGGTATCATCTGAGAGATTACAAAACTAGGAAACAAACAAACAAAAAAAAAGAACTTTTTCAGTCTATGGTAGGCAGAAAATATTTATGGTAGGTAAAAAATACTTAGATCCTAATTGCTAAAAATCTGAATATGTTAGGCAAAGGGAAAAGGGCAGTAAATAGAACTCAAGTTGCTTTTTAGACAGTCTTAAAATGGGGGGATTACCTTAGATAATCTGAGTGGGACCAAGTAATCACAAGGATCCTTAAAAGTGAAAGAAGAAACTAGACCAGATAGTCCAAGAGATAGCAGAGCACGACTCAGTCTAATGCTGCTGGCCTTGAGGAGGGGCCATAACCCAGAAATGCAGACCTCTCTAGATGCTGGAAAAAGCACGGAAACCAATTCCTCTTCAAAGCCACCAGAAGAAGAGAATATAGACCTCCTTAAGCAAAATGTAATTAGTCATTTTATAGTTCTAGCACTGCTAAAGAGTCCAAGGCCAAAGTCTCTTCTGAGACTCAAGGCAAACTCAGCTGTGACCTCCTGTTAAAACCTAAGAGTTAACCATTTCCAACATAAAATGGCACAGGGTAAACATTTTTACTCCAAAAGGGAGGAATAGGAGGCAATAGGACCAAAATAATTCCTAAACTCAGCAAGGCAAGGGTTAAAACCTGTAGTCCCAGGTACAGAAGAACCTGAAGTAAACTGCAGTAAGATGTGCATTCTAAAGGGCTTGGGTGGCCCCGACCCTACAGCATCACCACAGCAGGCTGCTGTTTCCATCTTCTCTGTCTGCTCACCACTGGCAGCTTTCATCAGCCAATGACCCATGCTCCTGGCTGTTACAAATTTCCAGGTTCTCCATTGTACCTCTGGCTTCTCCTTTACAACTTCACACATTGCCCTCCCAGGGGCACACTGCTTGGCTTCCAAGGCCTTCCTCTGAAATCTGGGTGGAAGCCTCTGTGAACATACAACTCCAATACTCTGCAAGCCTGTAAAGCCAGGACTGTGTTAACTTTGCCAAGAACTGCCACTGGCTTGAGTAGTAGTCTGGCTTCCTTGAACAAATGCTATAGAAGTCTCCGAGTTTTTAGATGGTTGAACTTCAGGCCACTGAACTCTGAAAGACATTTTTCCTTTTGGCCCTGCAGTACACTTCCCAGAGAAAAGTCTTTTGCCTCTCCACCCTTGTGCAGGTGAAGGGAGGGTCCCACTGACTTTGGAAATGCCCTCCAGGCACCTTTCCTATAGCCATGATGGTGCTTCTTTTTATTGTTAATTTTTTTTAACTTCCCTGCACTCTTTGGCCCCACCACTGCAGGCCATTCTGGCCTGGCACTACAAACCTTCCATATGATTTTTCTCTACCATTTTAGCCTGTATTTCACCATACGGCTGGCTAAAAGCAGCAAACAGCAGCCATGTAACAGAATATCAGTCTGCCTTGAGATTTTCTCCACCAGAGTAGGCAGTCCATTACCCTTAATCTGTTTCAGGCAAAGTCTCTGAACAAGAGCAAAATGTTGACAAACTTTTTGCCAGAGCATAGCATACGTGGTTCTTAGGCCACTTGCCGATACAGCCCTCCTTCCCATCTGAAACTTCTGGAGCCTGGCCTTTCCAATCTACACTTTATTAGCATTCTGGTCTTCTAAGCCCTGACCATAATCTCACATTGAGCTCTGCTCAGAGGACTCCAAGACTTCTCCAGCCAGCATCTTCAAACCTTTTCAAATTTCTCCCACAACTTGGTTTGAAAGACTTTCAACCCATGTGATCAGGTAAAGCAGACCAATGACCCCACTCTTGGTAACAATTTCTGTGTTAGTTACTTTCTGTTTCCTCTGACTCAATACCCAACATCCACAATTTAAGGAGGAAAGATTTAGTTTAGCTTACAGTTTAAGAAGGTCACAGTTGATTCACAGGTGGGTGGCTAGAAAATGATGGAAGCACATGGCAAGGCTGGAGTGGGGGCAGGGCCAGAGCCAGAGCTCCAGCAACAGAGATCCTCACAACATGGTGGTACAGTGAGAGACGGGGAGAAAGGGCAGAACCAGCATATGCCCCTTCAGGTTAAGCCTATGCCCCTCCAGGTCATGTCTTAAGTATCCGCCCCTTCCAGCTAGGGCCCACCTCCCAACCCTACACAGTATCCATAGGAACATGAGGCTTTGGGGGGACACTCCAGATCCAAACCACCACAACACAGAAGATTCCAAAAACTCCATCAGCCAAGTTACAGGATATAAAATTAATAGCATTCCTGTACACCAACAACAAAATCACTGAGAAAGAAATCAGAAAAATAATCTCATTTATGGTAGCTTCAAAAAAAATTAGGAATCAACCTAACCAAGGAATCAAAAAGACCTCTACCATAAAAGCTACAGTACTCTGAAAAGAGACAGAAGAGAAGATTTGAAAGATACCACCTGTTCCTGAATAGGCTGAACCAGTGTTGTCAAAATGGTCATACTACCAAGACTTATAGAGACATTCAATGCAATTCCTATGAAAATACTAAAACATTTTTCACAGAACTAGAAAAAATACTAAAATTTATATGGAACCAAAAGAGACCCAGAATAGCCAGACCAATTCTGAGCAACAAGATAAAAGCAAATATCATCATTAACACCAAACATCCAGTTATAATATAAAGTAACAGTGATTAAAAAAAAAAACATGATATTGGCATAAAGACATATGGACCAATGAGACAAAATAAGATGCAGAGACAACCCTGAGTGCCCTCAGCCATCTGATCTTTGACAAAGGGGCCAAAAACATACACTGGAGAAAAGATAGCCTCTTTAACAAATGGTCCTGGGAAAACTGGTTGTCCGTGTGGAGAAGAATGAAACTAGACCACTTCTTTCACCCTGTACTAAATGCAAATCAAAATGGATCAAAGACCTACATATTAAAACAAACAAAAAAAAAAAAAACCTAAATCTGCTGGAAGATGAAATAAGCAAAATTTTAGAGGACATAGTCATAGGAAAGAACTTTCTCAACAGAATATCAATTGCACAAGAAATAACACTAAGAATCAACAAATGGTGTTATATCAAATTAAGAAGCTTCTGCACTGCAAAGGAAACAAACAACAGAGTGAAGAGAGAATGGGGGTTGGGGGTGGCAGCTACTCCTCAGCTAAAGGGCTAATATCTAAATACACAAAGAACTGAAAAAAATCAGATACCCCAAAATAAAAGATCCAATCAAAATGCGGGCAATTGAAATGATTCAACAGTTTTCAAAGGATGGGAATGGGAAAAGGAAGTAAAAATGATGAAGATGCCTCATTTCAATTCTTCAAGTTGAATGTAATTATTATATATTGCAAGCAAATTCTAACAAGAATAATTTTAGGAAAATTTGCAAACAAAAATTTTCAGTGTTTTAAGACAATTTAAGAATGTGTGTTGGGCCTCATTTAAAGCCATCTTGGGCTGCATGTGTCCTGAGGGCTGCAGGTTGGACAAGCCTAATTAACTCCAACAAAAGCCCTTTTAAGTAGTCATTATGTCAGCTTCACTGATGAGGTTTTATAACTTAGGTGATTGAGAGGTGGTGGGGCCGGATCCAAACTGTTCTCCATTCCTTTAGTTATTGATTTCCCAACAATGTGGTCATCCTATTGCAAGGTGCTGTGAAATCTAACTCTTGGGTTGTCTGATTCCAAACCTCATGAACTTTCCACTCCCTCTACCAGGCTATTAGCACCATTTTAGAGATTTGCCTAGGATCATAAAGTTCTACAAGGCAGAACCAGCCTTAAACTCTAACCCCAGGGCACTTCCCAGGCTTTCTTGTGGGCCCTCTCCTTTTGGGCCAAAGAATTCCTCCCCTAGCCCATTATTCAGCCTTAGCAGGTCTGGAAGAGCAAAGTGAAAAGGCTGTTTCTTGGGGATAGAAAGGGATTTGGCACCTGTAGAATGGTAGCGCCATTAAATCTCTAGACTGTGGAACTTCTGATTAAGCCAGCTCTGGCGTTCTCCAAATTTTAGTCTTTTTGTTATATAAGATAATACACTTCCTGTCTTGTGTGAATCTATTACATCAGGGTTTGCTGAATCCTAACAAACATGATGAGCAGGTTGGTCTCCTCCTGCTACAGCTCCTACTCTCTGGAACGCTCACTGAAGCGCCTACAGCAAACTATCACTTTTTTTCATACTTTAACATCACGCTTGTTTGTAGTCCATTGATAAGTTCTTAAAGAATTGGAGGCTTTGCCCTAATGTGAATTATGAAGCCCCAAATTCTGGCTCTGACTTTATGAGTAACTGGCTGAACCTTTACTCTCTGCTGTGGTTTGAATGTATCCCCACAAAGCTCACACATTGGAAACTTAATCCCCAGTGCAACAGTTCTGAGAGGTGAGACCTTTGAGAGGTGATGAGGTCCAGAGGGCTCTGTCTCCACAGATGGATTAATGTAGTTATCAGGAAGTGGGCTGCTGATAAAAGGATGAGTCCAGCCCCTTCCAACCTGCATTTCCCATGGTGAGCTTGTGTGTACATGCATGTTTGCTCCTTTGTTCTTCTGCCTACTGCTAAGGAATGACGCAGCAAGAAGCTCTCACCAAACTCAGGCCCTGAGCCTTGGAGTTCCTGTCCACTAAAACTGTAATGAATAAACCTTTGCTCTTTATAAATTACCCAGTCTTTGGTATCTGGCTGTAGAAGCAGAAAATGAACAAAGAAATCCCCTTACCTGCCATTCTGCACTGAAGGCTGAGCCAATGAGCACTGAAGAAGTTCCATGTCTTATGGCACTTCTCACTGAAACACTCTGGGTGATTTGCACGGAGCATCAGAGAATATGTGTTGTGATTCCACTGATATGAATTCAAGAGTAGAAAAAAAAAAAAAAACTAGCCCATGAGGTAAGATGTCAAAATTGTGGGAGGACAGAGACTAAGAAATGGCACAAGGGAATTTTCTGGGCTGTTAAAAATGTTTTATATTTTGTTTCCTAGTGCAGTTACAAACGTGTTTGATTTATTTTTCCAAACTGCATTATATAGGCTCTGAAATACATCCAAAGTGGCCATTACTTATTTAAAAACATTTAAAAAGAATGGGTTCTGAGATCATTCAGTTCAGTAGTTGTCATAATTGATTGTGACACCTGCCGTGAACAAGAGGGAACGTGAGAGTGGTCAGCACAGGTGCCACCTGTTTTCCTATTCTTATGATAAACTGATCATCCTGCAGGAGTCTTCACACCATTTCACCAGTTACATTGACTCTGTCAGCCTATGAGATTATAACAAAGTAAATATTCTTCATAAAAGCCCCTAACCAAGCATGTAATTACACCCAAAAATATGGACATGTGTTCAATTTTCACTTATTATATTAAAAGACACAATTGTCATTAATCCCCCTAAAAAGACCCCTTTCCCTTCAAACACACTTATTCCACGTTTCCTGGAACTTTCTGTAGCAGTTCTGAAGTCCTCTTTTGTGAGTGTCTTCAGTTGTGATGTCATGGCTGCCTCAATGTCCTGAATTGATTCAAAGCATTTACTTTTCATGGTGATATGACTTTAAAGAAGACTCAGAAGCTGCATGATGCCAGTTTGGGTAAATAGGTGGATGAGGACACTTTTTTTTTTCCTCCTGCCTCAACCTCCCAACTGCTAGGATTACAGGCATGCACCACTATGTCCAGCTTATGTTGTGCTGGGGAAACAAACTCAGGGCCTCGCACTTGTTAGGCAAGTGCTTTAACCACTATGCCATTCCTCCAGCCCCAAGGACATATTTTTATCTGACAGAAATTGCCACAAACATGTTGAATCAATTCAGGACACTGGGGCAACCTCAGAAAGACACCCAGAAGGCTCTGAGTACTGCTTCAGAAAGGGGCATGATGAGACAATCATATTTAAAGCAAGGGGGAGGATTTTGAAAGAGACTGGTGGCAATGTGTGTTTTTACTATAATATGTTTCAATTTTTAATTAAACCTTTGTCATACTTTTAATCATACCTCCTCCTGCATTTATATTTCATTTACATTTCACAATGTCTTGCATGGGTTGAGTGTTGCAGGAAGGTTCCCAGAAAATTCTCCCCAGCTGAACTGAAACATGGCAGAGCCACATATTGCCAAAATGCCAGGCTTCTTGTAGACATGACAAGGTGTGTCCACTTTTCATTTTAGAAACATTGAGTGCTGAAGTGGGTTTGCATACTGGCTTTCCTGGTGCCGCACAGGACCATTGTGGAAGAGGCCAAATGCTTCCCACAGGCTCAACTTGATAATCTGTTTGCTTTCTGAGGCTTTATCCTTTTTGAATGCTCTGTCTTAGGATGGGGTCTGGCATTTGTCATTTTTCCTTCCCCTTTCAACTACAAGTCCACGGGGGCATTTGGAGGCTTTGCTCTGTAGCCTCTTGGTTTATGCCAATTAGCCGAGGCATCTGTTTTGGTGCCTTCTGGCAACTTCTGGGAGTCTCTAGATCATGATGAGGACTATGCTAACCAGCCTGCCTCATTGGGAGGCTCGGGACTCAGTAACTGTTATTTCCTGTTTGGTGTCCCCATAGAAGGAGCAAGACAGAGCCTGGCAGCCATACCTCTACTTCCGGAGCCAGTCAGACATCCAGGCCCAACGGCAGATCCAGCCTGGGTATTCACCGAAGAGGTATCTTCGAGGCTTCCTGCGGACGTGGACCGCTGATGCCATATATAGGCTCCAGTGTGCAGGTCAGTGGGGACATGGAAGGGGCTGAAAACTAGGCTTCCCCATCTCAGTCTGGGGTAAAGTTGTTTTCCACCAAGGCCTGAAATGCCAGGATTTCAGGCCCAGTTCTGTATTAAAGAGAAGTCCCCAAGTAAAGCAGCCTACATGCTTTGTCACAGCTCTCGCCCCTTATCTTCCCAACATTGGTAGACACGAATAATGTAAGTCTCCCTTCATTCTTACCTCTCCCACTCAGTTCCTCATACTCTACCTCCAGAGCCAGAACTTTCTTCCCAGGCTTCCCCAGCACTCAGAGGCTCAGAGATCCTCCAGTTCAACCCTTATTGTTTAAAGATAAGAGGCCCAGAGAAGAAAACATTTGTCCAAAGTCATTCAGCCAAAAACAGAGCTGAGACTAGAAGTCAGATCTTCCCAGCTCCACTTTCTTCCCAGCATGCCCTAGTTCCCCAACTGAGGTGATCTCAGGTCTTCCAGGAAGTGGCAATGTTGGGATTTCTCCTTTTACAGAATACAGTTCTCCAGCATAATCCCTGTAGGAGTAAGAAGGCCACTGTTATGAGGAACAGAAACCCAGACACCCTGCAAAGGCTTAATAATGAAAACAGGAAATGGCTGGGGATTGGAGTGGCTAGATTTCACACATTCACAAATCCTCTACACACACATTAAACTTACAATTTTGGGACATAATTCTACATTTGAATTTGAATTTCATGTAAACAATGGATACATTTATCCATTGTTTACATGAAATTCAAATTTGACTGAACATCCTGCGTTTTACTTGGCAAATGTATTGAGGATGAGAAGTGAGAAGCAAAATTTGCCACTACTCACTCAGCTGTTTGCCATTTTGTTAGCACCAACAAGTAGGCAAGCCCAGAGGAATTCTGGCTTTCTTTTTGCTTTCACAGGTTTGCCCTGGGAAAGGAAAGAAAACAGCTCTCTCTTCAGTAGGCAGTGACTCGAAGGAAAATGAGACATGTGGGCTTGTGTGGTAATTGGTTTTACTTTCATGGCAGTCCCACGATTACAGTCAGTTCCGTTTATTTAACACTTGTGAGAATGAGGCTCTTAACCAAAGATGTGTTGTCCTCAGATGGGGCTGAGGGGAAGCAGGCTAATGCTGTATGACCCAGTCCAAAATCTTCACAAATGGGCCCCTCTGCAACACATGAAGTGAATGTCTCAGATCCCTCCATGGGTCACATGGTTAAAATGTGCTTTAAGAAGGGCTAGGGGTATAGCTCAGCAGTTAAGATATTTGCCAGCAAGGACAAGGCCCTGAATTTGATTCTCCAGCACCACATAAGCTGGGTGTGGTGGCACATGTCATTAAGCCCAGCACTTGGGAGGAGAGTCAGGAAGATTGCTGTGTGTTCGGGGCCAGTGAGTTCAGAACCAGCACAGATTATAGAGCAAGATTCTGTCTCGAAAAAAGTGTCTATGAAAAGATATTTTGTTTTTTGGGGTTCTCATCATAATTACTTGCATAAGTTCTTCTTGAACGTAGGTCCTTAAGATGTAGGAACAAAGTTGACACTCCAGAGAGAAACTGCTAGCCTAGTGCCCTGCTGCTCAATTCCCTTGTGTCTCAGAACGCACCGTCTTCACAGTGCTAGTGCACTTTGTTCCTTTCTTTCTGCCCCACGATTAGTCCTCTCCACCCTTCAAGCCCATGTCCTCTACAAAGGCTTTTCTGGCAAGTCCAGTCAATATTGAATTTCTCCATTTCTGTCTTTGTATCACACTGGCACTCTGTTGTACATAGTTGAGTAGAGGAGAATCTGTCCTTCTAACAGACTCGGTGCCTTTAAAAAGGGCCCCCCGTCTCACTCCTCTATATTACTGCCTAGCTGGGGGTCTGGGAAAGGGTATTTGTAAGCCCTCAACAAATATTTATAGAATGGCAGGATTGAGAAGGCTGATGATCATGGAACCTACAGAGGTGCACAGGCTCCAGCCACCTCTACTGGATTCTCCTCCTGAGGCAAGAGAGGCTTCTACCCAACTCTAAGGAAGTACTCATGTTTCTCCATCAAGGAGACCTAGTTTCTGGGAATGGTGACATAGAAAGAACTGTGAGCACAGGGCCAGGCACAGGACCAGGAGCACCAAAGATGCTGGATACAGGAACTACCACAGGTTCCACTTATTTTTTTAATTCCTCCCATATCTTTCCCTCTCCCCCTTCTGGGGATTGAACCCTGGGCCTTCACACTGAACTACATCACCAGCCCATTGTTAAAATTTTTTATTTTGAGACAGGGTTTCCCTACGTCATTAAGTTTCCCAGGTTATGCTCAGACTTGTGATCTTTTCTCTTCCACCTCCCAGAGTGGTAGGGTCACAGGCCTATGCCACCATATTAGGCTCCTCCCATCTCTAGTCTTCTTCCTTGATGGACACTGTCCAAAGCAAAGACTAGTAGTGCAAGGAGGCAGCTTGTACTTATCTCCAGAATTCTAGATTGACAATTATATTTCTACCAATAACTCCTGACCTGCCCTCCAGGATACATCAAAGATTCTGTGCTACTCCAGGAAAATCAACTTAATGTGCCAAAGAATCTCAGGCCACAACAAGACCTTTCAGGTGCACCACTAAAATACCATCTTCTGCCTGTCTTCCCTCCATTTTGGATTCAACAAAGAAAATCTTCTGAACAAGGTATATGTTAATTTTATTAGTCCTCTAAATATTTAGATTTTTGACACCTTAAAATGGAGATTCCTAAAATAAGGTCTAGAGATTGCAGTTGTCTGCTTTCATAAAATGGAAGGGTGATTCTGGGCCAGCACCATCCAACAGTACTTTCTGAAATGATGGAATGTTCTATATGTACTATACAATATAGTGGCCATTAGCCACATATATCTAATAAACACTAGATGTGTATCTAGTGTAACTATAAATGAAGATTTTTGTTTAAATGGTAATTAATTTGTATTTGAGTAGACACATGTGGCTAGTGACTACAGTATTAAACAGCAAGATTCAGACTCTAGATTTTAGATGATTCCATAGATGTGTTCTACCAGAATGTTTTTCTTTAATCCGATGACGTTTCTGACAACATCCTGTGGGAAAAAAATACTGTCTTTGAAGCCAGAAACCTGCACTATCATGGCTGTTTTCTCATTCACTAGATATAAGACCTTGAGCAAGTCATTTCACCTCTTTGAGCTTTTGTTTGCTCATCTTTATAACAGGGATAGTAAGAGCTCTCTCATTACCACATAGAAAATTATTGTGATCTGCCTGTAAGCTGTCCACATCTATGGACAATTATTATGGTCTGCCTGTAAGCTGTCCAAAAGAGAACCAGGATTTCTCTTGAGGAGATGAGAAAAGATGACTGGCTTGTAGTAAAGGGTAAGTGCGAGGGCCTTGGCTTAGAGCAGAGATCCTGAAAAAAGAAAAGGGGTGAACATGGCTTCAGCATATCTAAAGGCAATTTTTCTGAAATCAAAAAGGAATTTTCTAGAAACAATAGAAGTACCTGGCTAAGCTTACCTTTCTTTGTGGAATAGATCTAGTCAGGATAAGTAGAGAATATGGGTTACTGGGGGACAATAGAGGAATATGGCCTGGTACTATGAAATATCCCACAGGTATGCCTCACTTGGCTCTAGACACTTATGCCAGGGACTTCTATTCATAACCTAGTCCCCATGTAGTTTGTCTACATGAAACACATTGCTTAGGCATTGTCCTTCTCTTTGTAAATTAATATTCTGATCTATACATTCACTGATCTCTATGAATTTAGCTAATGTGGGCCAAAGCCTTTGAGACCACTTGATTCTTGGGTATTGAAGAAATCAAGATTCTAGGCCAGAATTGCTCAGATAATACCAGAGTGTGGGGACCCCAGGTGGCATATTATTTCACCATTGCCTTCTGCCCTTTCTCTTCAGAAGTCCTACTGTCTTCAGTTAATATTCCTAGACTTTGATGCCCTGGCATCCCCAAGTAACAAACAGTGGATTGCAGTGCTTCCATTTTAGAAGGAGGATAAGAAGACTACATACCTAAGAGATTAGTGACTTCTCTGACTGATGTCTTCCATCAAAAAGCTGTTACAAGGCACAAAACAGCAAGACAGTACAGAGTAGTGATTAAGCCCCTAACCCAAGACTTCCCTGGGCCTTAGTTATCTCATTTAGAAAGTGGAGGTATCTGTACTACTTTTACTTCACAGGGTTGAATGTGGGAGTTAAATAAGACAATGCAGTACTTCGCACATAATAAGTACTCAATAAATATTATTATAGACCTTTCTCGCTTTTGTTTTTTAGGCATAATTACCAACTGATTGCAGTGCCCAATTGCCCATGATCACAGGGGCCAAAAAAAAAAAAAAAAAAAAAAAACTTTTTGTAAAAGGAGCTCAGAGGCTCTAATTTGAACCCCCAACTGTGTTTTCATTTTATCTCCCCCCATCTCTTTTTTTTGCCAAACACTTTATCTGGAGATGCGGTAAAATCCCTGGCTGCAAATCCCAGATTCCACAACCCTGAGACGCTGGCAAGTCCCTTGTGCTCCCTGCCTCCTCAGTTTGCTCCCCTATAAAAGGCAAGCAACTATGTCTACATTCCTTTCTCCCTGTTGTTGTGTAAAAAACCACAGAGAGGAACAGAAATAACCACTCCATGATAGCTGTAAACTGCTACCCCAGTGCACACTGTATGGATGAACTGAATCTATACTTGAGATTCTAAGTGGTCTCTTCAAATGAAATGAAATGTCCAATGCTTCAATGCACTTCCTCTTTTTTGCCCCCCTGTACTGGAGGTTGATCCAGGGCCTTCACACTGAGCTACATCCTCAACCCATTTTTATTTTTAATTTTGAGATAGCATATATAAGTGACTTAACTGCCCAGACTGAGCTCAAACTTGTGATCCTCCTGCCTCAGCCTTCCAGAGCACTTGGATTATAGGCCTGTAACCCTGGCCTAGTTCAAACCTGTTTCTGGTAAGCATAAACAACTAACCAAGATGATGACGTTTCCTGAGAAAGAATTCTTGTTGACTCTCACATAGGTTGAGTCACCTAGTCAATCTCACAGGGAATGTGGCCAAAGGGAAGAGGGCTTTCTCTACTTCCCCCACCCACAAGGTCCTCACTCCACTTAGACACCCTCAGTGAAAGGCTGTTGAGTGAGTGGCTGTTTGGCCAGCATCTCCCTTCCTCTACCTCCAGAAGTGAATCTGGTTCCTAGTCAACCTGATCAGGAAGCATGGACCTCTGATCTGTCTTCACCCCCAAAGGATCCTTCTATAATACCCTACAAAGTCTTTAGTGAAGCAGTGTGTGAGGTTGAGGTCCTCTTGGAGCAACCCACTGGGGCCCTGAGCCACTTCAGATTGAGGGATCCCCAGAACTCCTCAGCTTTTCCTGGGCCACTTAAACGTGGGCAATCTTCAGATCCCAAACCTGAGTCTGTCTCGGCCACCAACACCCTTGGCATCTGTTCAATCCAGAGCAGCCTCTAGGTGCCAGTGGGCAGAGGCAGAAACGCAGAAGTACAGTTACATGCAGGCATCTGGCTTCTAAACTCAAAGACACCAAGGATAGCAGGCAAGGGCTGGAAGGACAGAGGGAAGGTAAGGTGCCTGAGGAAGGAGGACAGCTCCATCTCACATCAGACCCCTACAGGTTTCCAGAGCTCGTGGTTGGAAGACAATCCCACATTGTTCCATAGAACTGCATGCTAGGAGTGGAGGTATTGCTAAAGCTTGGCTCCAAACAAGGAAGGATTGCCAGACTGTTTCAGCAATAAATTTCCCTCAAGTAAGTGATGAAAATAGCTGCAGGACCCTTTAAACCATCGATGAAAGATTTGTTAGCTACGCTGGAGTCATCTGTTGACTCAGATCCTTCCAAAGGCTGCAGACAGGGTAAATCCAGAGAGCTAAGTACCCATCCCACCTAGCTGCATTCCTTCCCCAAGGAAATACCCAAAGAGGCCCAGAGTACCCAAGAGCTTGCTTCAGTCTGAGCCTCTCAGGAACCTCCACCACTGTAGTCATACCACTGCCATCCATGCAGCCCTTGCAGTTCTCAAACAGCTGACCCGTTCGTTACCTTACCTGCATCCAGACAACTTGGCAAGGAAGCAAAACTAGAAATCAGTATCCCCACTTTACAGATGAGGTAACCTGGAGTCTCCTGTCTCCCAGTACATCTGTTTCAACCAATTCGTTTCTGTTTCTATGGAGGCACTACAGAAATAAAGCAGTAAGGGAGGAGAAGGGAGAACAAGGGCCTCAACTATTTTTACTCAGAGGAGCAAGATGGCAGCCCTTTGGAGGCAGCAACAGCCCATGTCCATTTCTGGGGTTCCCAGCTGAGCTTTTTTTTTAACCTCTGCAGGTCAGCCAGGCCTGGATGAAGGAGGATCTGGGGAAGCTGGGCACAGGGACCAGGCCTCCACAGCCAAGAACCACAACAGGCAGAGGGCTCACTTGCCACCACTCAGGAAGCAACCTTGGCAGGAAGATGAAACCCAGGCAAAGGTACTGTTGTTTTAATGTTTGCCTAACTTCAGAGGGGTTTCTCTCTCCCTTCTCTCTGCCTCAGGAGAAAGAGTGTTTTGACCTATTTGACCACTGTTTCCCAGAGTGTAACCTGTGGAACCCTAGCATTGCCAGATGCTTGTTGAAGAAGGGGCTTTATAGTCAAATGCATTTGGGGAATGCTGTGCACATATTCTCTTCCCAGAAAGTCACAGTGCACATGTGGACATACAGCCACTCTGAGAAGTCCTAGAGTAAAGTCACCAGCTGAAGTCTGTGTAACTCCAGGTTTTCCAAGTTACTGAGCCACAGATCCTCCCCTGACTCTCTGCCCCATCCAGGCAACTGCAGACTTGTCTAGGAAAAAAAGAAAGCTCTTGGCCTGAAACCTAATCTGTCTCCAATTCCCATTAGTTTTAATAAACTTGTCCAAGAAACTTAACTAACATTGAGCCTGAGCGTCTATAAAATGGAGACTTAATCATATATATCTCACACGGTTACTGCAAGGGTCTGAGTGAGTTAAGATTTAAAAATGTTTTTTAAACTTTAAGATGCGCACGTGCATGTGTGCATGTATGTGTACAGTTGCTCAGAGTAACATAGACTATGCGCTTCCACCTTGAGATAACTTGTTTGATATATAAGATCACATGCCATAAAGAACAGAAAAGGGAAGAACCATATAGCAGAAGAGGAAAGGGGACAGATACTTAATGATAAACACAATCAATGCTCCAAGCACTTCATTTTGACCTTTAAAATTTTTGTGAGAACTCACTTTATGTTAGGTGTAGTTTCCCATCACTATTTCTATCACCAACCATAAAATATTTCATAATAATAAAACAGCATCAGAAATCTTGCTCTAATAACTTTATTTGTCTTCTTAGCATGCACAAGAAATTTCATCCTTGGTATCACAAGTCTCGCCACAAGGGCTAGCTGTTCTGATAACCTGCCCTGCTCCTTTGTGGCAGCCTGGTAACCCGTCTGTGTATCTCTCGTTCCCTAGGACACATCAGTAGAGAATCACCTTCCCAGTCACGCTTCAGAGGAAAGCCTCAATGAAAAGACACAGCAAAGCTCCAGGAAGGCTGCTGGGCATGACCACATCGGTCACTCTTGGCTCCTGAGTGACAAATCCCTCATTACAGACTATGGAGACTTCCCGAATAGGAAGGCAGAGCTCAGCCATAAGAAGACAAGTGTTTTCTTCATTGATCTGGACCAACCTTCCCATGCAGAGTTATTTGAGAGCACAGGCATGCCAAATGTTACTTCCTTGTGCCCTTCACCTTAGAAAATCATTGCCAGAGGCAGGTTGGGCATAGAAATGAGTCTGACCAGATCCCCTTTGCTTAGTGCTCAGCCAGGCAAATTCTTTAATCACAATGCCTGCGTTCAAATACCCTCTGCTTACTAGCAATAATCCCATGGTATTAATTTTGCTAAGGTTCAGTTTCGTTCTCTGTATAGTAAGGATAATAATACCTCCCACAAGTATATGTGGGGATGAAGAAACTTTGTGTGTGTAAAGACTTTGCACAGTTCTTTTCCCATAGTGCACAGGACATACTAGTTATTGCTGTTGTTATTCTCTCCCTCACCCCTCCCAGCCTGCAAGCCTGCACCCATATGATGAGACCGGGGGCTTCCTGACCTGCCTCAGCCAAAGCCGTGGCTGCCCCAGTAACTGACACTCTCTCTGATTTTCCTCCCATTCTTTAACCCAAAGTGATAAAAGCTGAAAGTCAACTATCCATCCCCATACCTGCAGCTCATAAGTTTGTGTCCTCACCCTGTTTCTACAGACAAACAAGAGAATGGGAAAGTGCAGAAAGCCAGGGGCAGCCACCTGTCACAGCAGCCTCCTGTTGAAAGATGCCCTCTACCTCCAATAGCATCTGCCACTGGCTCACAGCAAAACATTCCTGGGAAAGCAAAGAAAAAAAAGGTAGAGGTGTGCGTGTGTGTACGTTTGAGCCCAGTCTAGAAATGAGGTGACTCAAAAGGGTGTCTCATCAGAGAACATCTAGCATCTGAGCTCACCAGGTGGAGCTGAAATAGAGCCGCAGTAATTTCATGCCAAAAATTGTAAAGAACAAAGAATTTCAGCTGGCCCCGGTTCTATCTTAAAGCATCTGCAGTTCCAACACTTTCTCAGGGGGCAGTAGAGTTATTTGCTTTGTTGAGGGTTGGGGATGATCTGTAAACATGTGAGGATGGAACATGAGCTGCTAAGCCAATGAATGACGCATTTCAAGCTCACAATCCTGGAAAACTTGAATCCTGAGACAGTTTGCTCAACTGAGGGACTCTCACCTTAGCAAATAAGTGTAGGGGCAATTTTTGCAAGTTTATTGACCCTCTCCAGAAGTCAAAAACACTTTCTTTCTTGGGTATGTCCTTTTCTGTCTCTGGCCTGCTCTGTGCTGCAGTTCTGTGGGTCTGCGGTGTTTTGGAGGCACCAGGGATGAATGGGAACACGCAGGGCCTTGGAATGTCCCATCTCTTAGCAGCTGTGTGAATGTGAACCCATCACTCACTTCTGCTAAGCCACACTGACCTTACCTGTATGCTTGAATTAAGATGTCAACTTCAAAGAGTTGATGGGAGGATGAGGCAAAATGGCCTGCTTTCAGGAAAGAACCTTGTGTTCCACTGGCAACTCCCAAAATGTTAATTAATTGTTAGAATTTGTGTAATCCAAAGTGGCCCTGAAGGAGCCACTCCAGGTGGTCCTAATGCAAATTAGGGAAGTTGTTTTGGATCTGTTTCAGGATTTTCTCAGATTTCCTGTATCTGAGCTGATCTAAACTTTTCCATCCACACCAGAAAGGCTGCTGTCTTCCCGGTTCCTTTGGACCAGGAACAAACAGCAAGCCTGACCTGCCAGAGCCACTGCAGACCTAAGGCAAGCCCTCCATCTTCCTCTCTCGCGGCACAGAGCTGAGCAAGGCTCAGGGGAAAGGAATCGCTTCCTTCAACCCATGCATCCTTTAAACAGAGGAAAGCAATATTTTCCACCTTATTAAAACTGTGTAAATTTCTAATTAAACTAAAGAAATTAAGTCTTGGCTTGTCAACCCTACCTCACACAAATAGTTTGAGTTTCCACAGATTTCTCAATGCAATCCTTGTCAAACAAAATGTACAAGGTGAGTATTCAAAAAAGGGCAGTTAGTGGGCAGCCAGCACCTGGACAGTGAAGGTCGCCAGGACAGAAAGATCCTATGTGCATGTGTTTTATTAATCATTTTCTTAATATCTTAAAATTATAAATATTATCGTGCAAATATTGGGTAGAATTTCCTTCCTCAATCAACTCTAAGCATATGGGATGCTTATGTGTGTGTATTTTTGGTCTTTTTTTTCTTTTTGGAGCACAGAAAAAATGAGACCATTTTTGCTTTTCCTCCTGTGAAACTGAACTCTCTGAAACTGAGCACCATATACATTTCACACAGTCAAGCTCATATGCTAAAAGTTGCAAACTAAAAGTGAAATTTTCAAAAACTTCAGAGTAATTGGAAACAGGAGGTTTTAACCATTACCCCAACTGTATCTCTTGTGTGTGTGTGTGTGTGTGTGTGTGTGTGTGTGTGTTTGTGAGGGACAGAAAAAAAAAGCTGGACCAAATTAGCTGTTAATTCTGTGTGATCCTTTGTTAGCAACGTTCCTCCTACAAGAATGTGAAGTCCCTCAGATTGTCTGCTAGGGGCCAGAGAAGGCATTAAACTCTAATGGAAGGAGGGTCTACTCCCTAAGAAACATCAGGAGTAATCCTAGTGCAAACATTATAATGACTACAATATTAACTCGTTTATTCCTCACAAAAACTTTACAAGGTAGGTAAGATGCTTATTCCTGTTTCACAGAGAAAGAAATCAAGGCTTAAGAGTTCACGTAAGGTAAGCAAATACAAACGGACATGCCTGTTTCCTGCCCCCTCTTACCTGAAAGGTCACACAGTTAACATTGTGCACTTGCTTTTCCTCTTAACATCATATACAGAGATTTCTCCTTATCAGTACATAGAGATCTCAGCTACATCATTTCAACCCTATCATTTTCCCCAGTCAGAAAGACTATGTATCCTCTCTAAAACTCTTAAATAAACCATGTTGAGAATTCTGTGAGGAGTCAGAGACAGGAATAAAGACATATGTTGAATTCCTAAGGGCCCTAGCACAACACGACCATGGACGTCCCAGTTTGGCTAGCTTTGCTTTTCCCAGCAGCTCCTCGTGCAAGAAATATAATACGCTATAATATCATTTGCTCCCCACAGGCAGCAGGATTTGGATAACTGCCATGTAGGTTTTTTGTGTTTAAATTTTCTCCAGGCACCAAAGGCTTTGAAATTACCTCCTATTTCAGAAGAACCTCCCAGAGTCCTCGACCCCCTGAGGAGCCAATTTAGAGCCAATGAACCCCCAACAGAGCTCTTCATCATCCCAATGGAGATTCATTTCCACACCCAACACCCCCCAAAAGAAAAAGCCTGCAGAAGAGGTAGGCCCCCTGTGGACAAATGCTCCAGAAGGAAGATCTCTGGAAAGCTGGGAAAGACTGACTCCTACATCATGGCCTAGCTTCCTCAGAGCCATCTCCTCTGGAGAATTTTTTTTAAAAAGAAAGAGCAGTAGCTGAAAAAGGGAAGGCATAGACACTGATTTTCCAAATCCCATGTCTCTAATGTGTTATAGAATTTGGAATTTGTGTATATCCAAAATAAAAAAGAATAAAAAATTAAAAATAAATGCTCAGCATTTAACATAAAAATAAAATAAAAAAATAAAAGAGGTAAATTCCAGAATGAGTTCTCTTCTGGTCATATTCAATTGAGTTTTTAAAGTATCTATTGATCCCTTATTGAACACTGCATTTACTAGACGATTAGAAAAGAGGACAGGTATAGACACCAAAAATTCCAGTGCACTGTTGATGATGTAAAGGTGCAGGGGTTTTCAGGCAGTTTACAAAAACAAAACAAAACAAAACAAAAAACAAATAAAATAAGGCCACTAAAATTGATATTTTAAAAATTTGTTAAAAGGAGCAGAAACATAGACATTATCAAACATCTGGGATGAAGCTATTATTTTAGGTAAACACTGGAGTTAGCTGAGTTTCTTGGAAGCCAAGGTTTAAAAACCTTGTATATTTCGACCTTCACTTTATAAAAGAAAGGTAAAAGTTTGTCCAAAGGCCATTTTTCTAATTTTGAATTTGGTTATTATGTAGCAGATGACCTCTACAGTCCTTGTGCCTCTAAGCAAAGTCTGAAAAAAGCATGGGCCATGAAGAGGTCAGCTGGGGATTTTTGAAGGCCCTTTAGAGGGGACTTCTGGGAGACCTCTCATTCTGGTCACAGAGAAATCCATCTGCCTGTCCCAAGTCACTCTATGAGACTCTTAGAACAGGTTCTCGTTCATGGAATGTCACTGGATAGTCTGAGGAAAATGGTGACTGAGGTGACTTTATGGAAATTTCATCAGAACCCACCATTGATTTATTAGATAATTTTGATCCTGGGAATCAAACAGGTTGCCATTTTGTTCCAAACCAGCCTGAAATTCTATTTCTCATTTAAGATGCCTAAATACTGAGTATGAAAGGCCACTCAGTGAAGAAAGCACAGGGGAGTCTTTTGAGGGGATGAAAATGCCTGAATCCTTGTTGGTTGTGTGGAAACTATGTATTTGTCAAGACTCATTGAATTGCATATTGAAGATCTTTGCATTTCACTGCATGTAAATTTAACTTTCCCCCAAAAAGTCATCTCCTTAAAATAATGTCAAAATAGTGTGTCTTTGTTGTTGGTTTTTGTTTTTGCAGTACGAGGGATTAAAGCCAGGACCTTCACACTGAACTATGTCCCCAGCTCATTTTTGTTTTTTGTTTGAGGCAGGATCTTACTAAAATGCTAAATTTTTCCCCAATTTTATTAGGATATATATGCAATACACAATGGTTACATTGAGATTGAGAATTTCAGACCCCTATATATATCACATCAACTTCACATTCTCTTCCTTTCCCCCTTTCTCACCCTTCTAAACCCTCCCTCTTTTCCCATGTTTCCCAAAATCTTGCCCATTTGACTCTATTATTTATTTGTATTCTGGGTTTTTCATATTAGAGAAACTATGTGATACTGAACCTTTTGAGACTGGCTCACTTCACTAAGCATGATGGTCTCAAGTTGTGTGCATTTACTCAAATCTTTCAGTCTTTAAGGAACAGTGGTACTCCACTGTGTACACATACCACATTTTTTGTATCCACTGATCTGTTGATGGATATTTTGGTGTCTTCCACAATTTAGCTATTGTTAATTGTGCTGCTATAAACATGGGTGTACATGTATCTCTGTTATGTGTTGCATTTAACTCTTTTGGAAAGATACCTAGAAGAAGTATCACTGGGTGAAATGGAATATTTATTTTCAGCTTTTTGAGGAATCTCCATACTGTTTTCCACAGTAGGTGTGCTACTTTACAGTCCCACCAGCAATCCAAAAGGGTTCCACCTCATCAGCATCTATTACTGTTTGAGTTCTTGGTATATACCATTCTCACTGGGGTAAGATGATATCTAAATCATTTCTGTAATGATGTAAGGATGCTGAACATCTTTTCATGTATTTTCTGGCCCTTTGGGCTTATTCATCTGAGAACTGTCTATTTATTCCAATTGCCCATTTTTTTATTGAGTCTTTGATTTGGAGGGGTCTGTTTTTCTTCAGTTCTTTGTATATTCTAGTTACTAATCTCCTGTCCAACGTTTATATGGTAAACATCTTTCCCCATTCTCTTGATTCTCTCTTCACCCTGTTTGTTAATTGTTTCTTTTGCAGTGCAGAAGGTTTTTTTTAATTTGATATAATCCCATTTGTTGATTCTGGGGTTATTTCTTTTGTATGTGGTATCCTATTCAGGTGGCCGGCTTTTAAGACAGTGTTTTACTGTAGTTCTTATTGTTTTTCAAGTGTGGCGAGGTCAAGAGATCAGGAGACAATTGAACTGAAAATATAGTTTGTTTCCCATGGTTCCAAGAGGGAGGGCCATGTCATGCAGTGCAAGGCTGCCACCCAAAGCACCAGAGTTGGTCAGGAGGCAGAGAGGCCCGGGGAGACAGTATAATCAGGAGTCCTATTGTGTTTTTTGCAGTAGAAGTAAGCAAGTCAGACAATCAGGATAAACAGAGTTAGGTTGACTAGTTTGAATAATTAGGCATCCTAGTTGTCTGGTACTGGCTCAAGAGTGATTAGGGCCAGGGGACAATGGTCTAGGAGTAAAAGAGCTGATTAGAGGTCAAGGGACAGTGCTCCAGGAGTAAAAGAGCTGATTAGAGGTCAGAGAATCTGGATTATCTGGTTTGCATTCACAGGCTAGTCATTTACTACCTCTAGGGATTAGTTGACCCTCGGGAGGACAGGCAATAGGCAGACATCAAGCCATTTAAGCAAAAAGCCATTAATATACATAGAGATATGATTATTCACAAGAATGGGTAAACCTGAGTGTTTTTCACCATGACACTGACTGGTAGGTCAGAGAGGTCTCCAGGCCACCTTGGGCTAGACCATTAAAGGTATTAGACACGATAAGACTGCCTGCCAACACATGCCAAGAGAAATACAAGAATAAAGCACAAAAACAGCAAATCCACTGGGTCCTTCCTTCCTTTATATGTCTGGGAGGACGCTCAGTTCCAAGTGTCAGAAGCCTACCACAAATCATGTTAAAGCGGGGGGAAGGAAGAAAGGGAGGAAGATAGACAAGTGTTCACTCATACAAAGATCAGCAAAACTTCAGAACCATTTAGATTTCAGGCCTCAGAAAATATTATCTGGTACTCATGAACAGATAAATGAATAAAGGAAATGTGGTATATACACACAATGGAGTATTATTCAGTTATAAAGAATGAAATCATGTCATTTGCAGGAAAACGGATAGAACTTGAGACCACAATGCTATGTGAAATGAATCGGACATAGAAAGTTAAATAACTATCATATGGTTTTTCCTATATGAGAAACCTAACATACAGTTAATTAATTAAAGGGAACAAAGAAGGGAGACTTTTTGAAGATGGGGAAGAAAACCAAGGGGAGGTAAGGAGATTGAGAATGACCAAATTATGTTAATATGCATGTAACAATTCCTCAAAACATCACTCTTGTATATTGCAAACATATACTAATAAAATTTTAAAAAATTATCTGGAGAGCACTTGGCTATCTCTCCTGTAAATTTCTTATCTCTAGCAGGCTCTCACTTTGTGATAATAAAGATGTCCTTCTGCAAGTCCATGCTGAGCTCCTCCTTGCTCCCCTTCATAGAAGGATGGGTTTATTAAAAGCCAAAGTGCCAAAATCATCTCTGATAGGCTGGGTTTAGGTCATGTGCCCACCGTTCAATCAGTCACTGTAGCTAAGGAAATGGAAGGCCTCTCAAAATGCTGCTTCCATCACATGCCTACCCCCAACCTCGCCCTGAGGTCAGGGAATGCTTGGCAAAAAATCGCATGACATGAGCAGGAAGGTAATGAGTTCCCATAAAGAACAGGCACTGGCAAAAACAACCTCCATCTATTACTGCTTGGCTTTCTATTTTTCTCCTAGGTGCTCCATGCCCTAAGTCAAAACCAGGCACAGAAGAGGCTGGGCCTTTATGGAGACATCCCCTGAAGTCTGTGTCCTCACAAAGACCAAGGGGAATAACAGTACATCTCCCTGGGCACATGGGCAGGAACACGCCCTCCCCTCAAGGTAATTCCTCCCTCCCTCTCCCTCTGCCCCCCATTTAACAGGTCTCCCAGTCCGAAGGCAAGCAAGGGAAAACACAAAAGGGTTGTCTGCCAAGAGGCAGGGGCTTGGAGGGTAGGGTAGTTCATTCTCAGCCACTTGGAAGGTGCCATTTGTTCAGTCAATGCTGCCTTAACCAAATTGCTTCCTTATAACTAACTTAGTACCTAGCTGGCAAATTACTCATTAAATCCTCTCCTAATATTTTCTAGTTGCAAATATAGGATGGCACCAAATTCACCAAAAATTTGCTATTTGCTTTATGGCTAATCTTATTTTTAACCAATGAAATTTCATTTAAATCTGTTTATGAATGTGTTTATTCATTTAAAAGTCCATAATATTGATAAAACTCTTCATGCAAATTTTTGAGAAACCATATGGTCATCTGAAAGTATATGTATGGCTACTTCTAAGTATATATTTTAACGAATTAGGTTGAAAATAATGAGCCATATTTAGAAAGCTCCTGGTTTTCAGAAACCCCAGCCTCTTTTCCCAAAGACAGGTGCAAGATAACAGAATCACAATAACAAGTGATCAGTAGTGATACTAGAAGCAGAGGGGCACATGTTAACTAGTGTGGAGTTCTTCCCCTATGTCAAGACCTGATCATGTTTTGTGTGCTGTGTGTGTGTGTGTGTGTGTGTGTGTGTGTGTGTGTGTGTGTGTCACTAGGAGTAAAACCAAGAGCCTTGTACATGCTAGGCAAGTACTCTATCACTGAGCTATATACTAGACATTTTTTATTTTATTTTATTTTATTTTTCTCAGTGGTTCTAGGATTGAACCTAAGACCTTTTATCTATATCCCCAGCCAGTCCTTTTATATTTTTCATTTTGAGACAGGGTCTCACTAAGTCCCTACGCTGCCTAGGCTGTTCTCAAATTTGCAATCCACCTGCCGTAGCTTCTCAGACTGCTGGGATTGACAGTATGTGCCACCACACTGGTTATTATTTTATCTACTTGAGGCAGGTTCTCACTAAACTGCCCAATTTTGCCTGGAACTTGCAGTTTTTCTGCCTTAGCCTCCTGAGCCCCTGGGACCACAGGCCACCACACCAAGATCTGCTCTTGGTTTTCAGCATGTATTATCTTAGGTACTCCTCACAACAATCCTATCCTCATTTTACAGATCAGAAAATGCACGCCCTCAGTGATAACTGACTTGACGTCTCAAGAGGCCTTGCTGGGACTGAGGCTCTTACACACTAGGCTCCACTGCTTTTCAAAATAAACTCAGCCAGTGCGGGGCATTCTTGAAACACATAGGTTTTGTGAATGTCTTTGACTAATTATGGGGGCCAGAGTCTTATTTAATCTCTCAAGTGAGTGTAAATCATCCTAAAGACTTTGAAGTTTCCTTTAAAAAAAAAATCCAATATGGACCCATGTTACTTTGTGTACATACAGATAAGGAAGCAGCTTTCCACCCTGGCCTCTATAACATGCACAGCCAAGGCCACGGAGATATCCAACAATGCAGATGAGCCATCCCAATCTTGTTCATCTTGCACGGCCTTCTGCTTCTTCTGAGCTGCCATGTCTACCTATCAGGGCTGAGGATCTGCAGCTTGTCCAAGCCCTGCCAAATGGATGCTGACTTTAGAAGTCTTTCTGCTGTGTGATTCAATCTGTGACCTCACCTGGTAGTAGATGCGTAAAGAAGGGCAAGTTTGTCATGGCATGCAGCCTCCCACTGAGGCCCCCAGCACAGGATACTTAGCATCAGGGCTGTCTCCTGAAGCAAAGGGTGCACATGCCCATCTACTTACTCAGCCCTGGATTGTTTCATCTTTAATATCCCTGAAATGAAATCAGTTTTTATGTCCGTACATACACACAGGCATATTTTATTTTATAGCAGAACCATCTGAGAGTAATTCATATGGTTCTTTAGTCTCACACATGGAGGGAGAAAAAGACAATCTACATTTCATTAGCTATCAGTACATACCACTTAAGAGCAGGAATAGTCTCTTCCTGACTGCTATTATCACACTCAGGAGAATTAACATTAGTGTAATGCTAGTTTCCAATATAGATTCATTTTCAAATTTCTCTTATTATTCCAATAATGTTTCCTTAGAGCTTGTTCCTTTCAATTCAGGCTCATGTGTTGCTTTTAGCTGTCCTATCTCTTTAGACTCTGCTAAACCTAGAAGGGTTCCCTAGGCTTGTGTATGTGTGTGAGTGAGGCTGGGGCGGGGGGGGGGGGGGTGAATGGGAGGGAGAGAGATTGACATTTTTAAAGGACAAAGGCCAGTTACTTGACAAAATTGCCCCTCAATTTGTTTCGAGTCATGAGATTTAGATCAAACATTTTTGGCTGGAATATCATAGAAGTGATGCAGTGTCCTCAGCAGATCACATCAAGGGACACACAGTGTCAGTTTGTTCCATTATAGGTAATGTGAAGCTTCGTTATTTGGTTAAAGATGCTGTCTGCCAGATTTTCACACTGCCAAGATGTTTTTCCCCTTTGTGATAAATAGTCCACTTGAACTTTTGAGACTGTGTGCAACACCAGCACTTAAACCCAAAAGGCAACAGACATAATGATTGTGAAATAAAGGCCATGCCCTCTGAAAGAGGAAGCACTGTCACTCAGGATCCTGAGTTTGGCCTGGCTAGACAGTCCCTGCTGATGTGAGACAGGAGAACAGAGGTAGGGAAGGAATTGCTTCATGAAGTGTCTTCGTCCACTTCCTGACTATCAGCTACAGGTTGCAGAGTGGCTTCTCCATATCCCTGAGTGATGCATCCAGATTCAACCAACATTGAATTTTTTTAAAAAAATGCATTTGTACTGAGTAGGCACAGACTTTCTTGCCATTATTTTCTAAATAACTATTTTCATAGCATTTACATTGCATTAAATACTATATGGGATCTGGAGATGATTTAAAGTTTTACATAGATTATGTACAAATAGTATGCCACTTTCTATATTGGTTTTGAGCATTTGAGGACTTGGATAAATGCAGGTGTCCTGGAACAATCCTCTAGGTGCACCAAGGCATGCTGGATTCTATATCGTATATACCTTGAGAAAGGACTGTGCCTATTGGCTCTCCCTAGCAAAATTGCTTTGTGGTCAGGAATCTGTATCCATAAATCCCACAAGCCCTAAAGCTGGAATCTTCTCAGGCAGAGCCTTCAGACTAGGAGTAGGGGAGTTTGTAAACTCTTACATCTAACTTCCATCTCAGGATTTCATCCATCAGAGAGCAACAACCACACTACTCAGTCCCCCAGTCACTGGAAGAGCCACTGCCTGGGCCAAGAGTGATTTCACCATAGGGGATGTCCACTACCTGCTTCTTAGCAGGACTATAAAAGGACCAGACTTGAAAATGAGTGGATACACCATCTTACACACAAGGGGCTCTCAACCGAGTTGGAAAGAGAGTTTCTCTTCTTCCCATTCGGTTTTCTCACATGCTTTTCTTTTCCCCTTTTGTTTTTGAAGATGATGATGCCCTGTCCCAGAATATGGACCTTCTGCCTCTGACTAAAGAAAGAACATGTCTGGAGAGTCAGGGCAACCTGGACAACCCCAGTATGTCAGGCTGTAGCAGCCCTAGGGGTCCTGGGAGTATGAAGACGCTGCCAGCAGTACAAGGTAATCAGGGTAAACCAGGGTGTGTGGATGCCCCCTTCTCTCTTGGTTTGTGTAGGGCTCGTGTCTATGACTGCCTGACAATCATGATGTAAGCTGTTCATTGAAAAGGAGAAATTGCCAGTGTTTCCAAAGATGTCAGTGGGATAATGCTCACGTATATTCCTTACATGTTTGGATCATTTGCTGTACCAGCATGCACTGCCACACTGCTGGTGCCATCCTTACTCTGGCAGTAGCATGCCAACACAGTACCTGGAGCCCCTGAGGAGACACATGAGACATATGACTTGATTTGGCCCCAGCCTTCACCTTCCCGGGTTCAAGGGACCCTTCTAGCAGGAAAAATCCCCCAAAAGAAGTCCCCCTTCAGACCAAGAAGAGGAAAGGGCCATGAGCAACTACTGAGGGTAAGGCAGGGCAGGGCCAAACCCTCTGACACTTATCCCCATGTAAAGTTCTCATTTCAAAGGAGCTGATGGTCAAAGGGGACCAAGATGTTTCTCCAAAAACATGACCGCAAGGACAGTGGCAGCAGCCGTGGTCACAAGGGCTTTGATGTGAAGGTAGCTTGTAGAGCAAATCTTGCTGAGAGGTGAACTCTCCTATAATTCCCAGCACTCAAGAGACTGAGGCAAGAGAACTGCCGTGAGTTTGAGGCCAACCTGGGCTACATAATGAGTTTAGGATCTGCCTGGACTACAAAACAAGACCCTATCTCAAAAAAAAAAAAAAAGCCAAAGATGATCAAACTCAAAGTCATTCCTCTCCCAGCACCTACCAAAAACATTCTTATAAAGGGATTATCTGATGAGAATTCAATGATGGACCATGACTGCCAAGATGACAGACTAAAGTCTCGAATGTGTTTTTTGGGTGTATACATGAGTGTGTAAGAACACATGTGTCTGAATATACGGTGGTAATGTGTATGCTTATGTGGCCATGCTAAATGCAGGTACATGAGTAATTGTACAAGCATTAGATGCATGCAAGCCTGTGAATACATATGTTGCTGTTCATGCATGACACATAAGTGTGTATATGTGAACATATATACCTGCCTGCATGTATGTGATTATGTATTTGTGCCTGTTTATCACATAAGAGTGTACACATATATGCAGGTGTGCATATGTAAGTACACACACCTCTGTGTGAATGTGCTTGTGTTTGTGTGGTACCTTTAAGTGTCTACTCTCCGCGATATTCTGTGCTACTCTTGGCCCTTTGCCTTGGAGATGGAAAAACTAAGTTGGTATAAGAGGAAATACATCTAGGTCTTCATTCCTGGTTCCTGTCAGAGCTAAAGCCCACAGAATTTCTGAGTGATAGGAGAGTCCTTTCTTAGTCATAGGAAGCCCCTTTGATAAAAAGTGAGCTTACACTGAAAGGTAATTTAGGGTAAAGCCCTTAAGTGGCCGCAGATCAAGCCAGTCACCAGAAGACCAGGGGATAAGAGGATTAAAGGGCTGGACCTTTCTGCCCCCACCCACAGCCTCCAGGAGGACAGAAGAGGCTCTGAAGACTGAGCTAGACGGAAGTGCTGGGAGGGTAGCATCCTTGCACAGTCTCTCAGGCCTCGCCCTACACACCTCTTTGCTTGGATGTTCATCTCCATCCTTTTCTAACAAACCAGTAAACCTGAGTATCTCTCTGACTCTTCTGTGAGCCATCCTAGCAGATGATCAAACCCAATGAGGAAGTCATGAAAGCCCCAGTTTCCAGCTGGCTGGTTGGATTCACAGGCCAAAATGGGGCTTGTGACTAGCTTATGAAATGGGGCAGTTATTTGGAACTGAGCCCTCACCTATGGAGACCTGACACTGTCCCTGGGTAGATGGTCTCCAAAATGAGTGGAGTTCTAGGTTTACTCCACTGCTGTATGATGGAGATGTGCTTGATGTGAGGGAACCTCCACACACTGCATCACAGCAGCACTAGGTTAGAGGAAGATGGAGGAGAAGGGCTCATTTTCACCTTTACAGCCACTTTATAGAAACATCTTTACTTTTGTAAGTAAATGAAGAAGACACAGCTACCTTCTGTTTGGTCCCAGAGCCTCCAAGTCACTGAGCAGTTCTAGCAGTTGGTCCCAGGATAGGACTGTGCATGCTGAGTGCTTCACAAAGGCACCTGGCAGAAATGGAAAGCAGAGGTGGGGGGTCACCAAGTCTGGGCTCAGGCTGGGCTGCACACACCTTGAGATGAGGCTCCCTATCCAACCCACAAGGTACTCCACCAGCCTTGCCATGCCCCTGCGATGGCAGAGGGGTCACCCACCCAAGACTCTCACAGACACAATACAGGCTTGTGGCAGCCCCCTCGTTCATCCTCCCATGACCCAGAAGCAGAGCTCACCCTACACCCCACATGTATGTGCACCCGAGGATCATGAGTGATCAACCTCCCTCCCCACACCAGTGCTGACAGTGTCCATGCTGTGCTCCTTTCCTAGAAGAGTCTAAAGATCCCACCCTGGGACACTGCTTGCTGGGTCCAGATGGAAAAAACATCTGTCGGTCCCTCACAGGGCCCACCAGAAATAAGGTGCTTCCATGGTGGGAAGGTGGGAAACCTGACTGCAGGCCAGCCTTATTTTCAAAGGGAAAGTTTTACCTGCAACTTCCAAAACTTCCTAGCAGCAGAGACATCATTAAAAACAGACCCAAGCTGGCATGCCTCTCCCCTCTCACTAACACAGAGGTGCTTCTGTAGCTCGCTCACAATAACCCTGTGTTTGTGTGACAAGTCCTCTCTTGCTGGAGCATCTGGGGAGAGGAGTTCCAGAAGAATGGCTTGGAGGTCTCATGTGCCACGCTGATGCCTTGATGAGCATGATAAAGCCCTCAGGTATCTGCCCAAACTAAACACAGCCTCTTCTCTTCTTTCCAAGCACCTTCCCAAGGTGGAGGTTGCTAATTGGTAATCCAATCAGGCAGCCTCGTTATAGGCATCCGTTTGTTGCTGTGAATCATCTGGCAGACAGCAAGACAGTTTCCAAAACCCCTTCAGGCACATTACCTTATTGGAAAAGAGATGCTGGCTCTGGGCAATAGCCATTTTGCAAAGGAAAAAAAAAAAACTGAAGTCAGAGTGATGAGTGTTAACCACCCAGAAGCCATCATGATGTGAACCTGTGGGTGCAAAGCCAGCAGGCCCCTTGGGAAGCAGAGCAAAGGCTGCCCTCATTTGGCTGGTTAGGTCATGACTGGCTTAATGAAGAGAGCATGGGCTCAGGGCCAGGAGACTTCGGTAGCCCCAGCCTGTTCTCTCTGTGGCCAGATGACTTGGGTCAGTCCCACATCCTCCCTGTGTCCACGATCCCTCATCTGAAGTGAGACGACTGGTCCACTCCACTAAGAAATCATTTTACAGTTTGTGTCTGTTTCTACTGAGGTAACCACCTAGCATACAGATTTCATAAAAGTAGAATGTATTTGGTCCCAAATTTGGTGTCAGAGTACTTCCATTGCTGCATGGGTTGTCCCAGGAGATCAAGATAAAAATATCCAGATTGTGAATCGAGGGAGCAGAAGTGAGGCAGATGGAGGAGATGGCCCATGTGGCACAGCTGGTACAACAGCTGGGGAGCAAATGTAGTTCTGTTCACCTGCTGCACATTTGTCCACTCTGTTCCAGAAGAAATCATTTTCCTCTGGGCAAAGCAAAACTCAGAAGCAGCAAAAGAAATATTTAGGCTTTCAGGTTTTTTGTCACTCTTGTCAGTGTAATGTGTTAGTCATATCATCATAGTCTCTGACACATAAACAGCAGGATCACAGTAAATATTCATTAAAAATCTTTAAGGGCTGGAGGAATGGCTCAGTGGGTAAAGCATTTACCTAACAAGCTCAAACCCCTGGTGGGTTTGATTCCCCAGCACCCCATAAGCCAGTTGTAATGGTGTACAACTGTAATCCCAGCACCTGGACACTTGGAAGGCTGAGGCAGGAGGATGGCTGTGTGTTCCAGGACAACCTGGGCTACATAATGAATTCAGGACGAGCCTGGACTGCAGAACGAGACTCTCTCAAAAACAAACAACAGCCTGGGCTATGTAGTGAGTTCAGAATCAGCCTGGGTTACAGAGCAAGACTCAGCCTCAAAAAAGAAAAAAACCACCTTTCAATGAGAGAAAGAGAAATAGTTTGTACTGTGAAGATTTTCCTGCTCTCTTGTCCCAATCTCAAGGACAATATATTTAATCCTACTAGCCTCTCAAAAAGGCAATCACTGCTAAATGAGTGAATGGATGAGTCAATCACTGGCCTCTCACCAGCCTTTCTTCCACATGCCGCCAACTGGTGGCCTTCAGTCTTAGGAGTAAGATTGGATGGTGCCCTGGAAGGTGAGGAAACACCTTAAATCACTTTTTCCTACAAAGATCTACAGAACCCCAATTATTGGAAAATACTTTTGGGGGAGCATGAAGGAACTCTGGTTTGGTTTAGTTTGAAAGGTAATATACTGAAAAAAAAATTTTCCCTCTTGAAAAGAATTTTTTCCAATCACACCAGACTCTTTATAGCTCAAATTGTTTAAATCCATCTTGCTTACCATCTGCAACCGCACCCCCACCCCCACCCCCCGCCGCCGGCCAGCCAGTTTCATCACTTTACCTTTTCCCATCTCTTTGTTGGCCCAAACATTCAATATCCATTCTTTGCCCTTCAAGCCTTTGCCCAAATTACCCTCAAATATTCAGAACAGCTTCAAGTTCATCTATTTGGAACATTTTCCTAAATAAAGTTGTTTTATCTCACATAATTGTTTAGATGTAGCCTTAGCCCATTTCTCTTTCTCTCTCTCTCTCTCTCTCTCTCACTCTCTCTCTCTCCTCCTTCTCTCCCTCTCTTCCTCTCTATCCCTCTCTCTTCTCTCTCTCACACACACACTTCTGTGATTATTCTATTTATCCGTATCTGTTTTCCGTTTCGTTCCCAAATATACGAGTCCTAGGGGATCTCTTCTTTCTATCATATGTCTAAGAAATGCTTGTTGATTGACCGAATGCCCCAGGTGACACCAGGGAAAGTTACTTGGTGATCACAGTTTTTTTTTTTTAATCCTTAAGAAGGGAATACGATCTGTCTGATCTTTCTAATACTTTTGGAATCTGTCAACAACTATTTGGAAATAAATTCTTAGGCAATTACATCATGATATCTTGCTTCAGACAGCATGGAGAGATGAATATAAAAAAGAAAAGAAAGCAAGATGTGAAGACTGGAGCTGGAATTTGACCCTCTTGGTCATGTCGTTATATTGCAACACTTAGAAAATGTAGAGGCTTAAGAAAGGAAAAGTTAAATTGGAAGGATATAAGTCAAAACATTAGACAGGCTCAGAAGTGCTTATTCTTAATTCAAATCCTTTACCCATTCTCTTAGTCCTGGTGCCAGCAACAGATGCTTTTCTCTCAGAAGTCCTTCTATGCAAAAGTTTTTTATTACAAAAATTCCAAAGATGTCTGTGCCAAGGATTCAGGTTTGAACCTCTGGTCTCATGTAAATTTAAATTACTGGTTTCTTTCAGGGCTTCTAATTAGCAATTGTTCTTGTCCTAAATGAATCTTCACTCTTTAAATATTTCTGTTGTTGTTGTTATTGTTATTATTACTGTTGCTGTTGTTATTTAATGCATATCCTTCTGCCTTGTAACTCTTTCTTGGTGTGGTGGTTTTAACATATGTCCACAAACACCTTGACACTTCTCCCTTCTGAAGGAAGAATTTCTTTACTCCTTGAATGTAAAATTAATATAGCAACTTACGTCTGATTAATACTGACTGTGACAGAAGCAATGTTTTTGACTTCTGAGGCTAAGTCTATCTTAGCCCACTGTCAGGTGCTATAATAGAATACCTGAGACCATATTTTAAAAGAATAGAGATTTGTTCTGGTCCATGGTTCTGAAGGCTGAGAAACTGAGGATGTGGCATCCACTCAGCCTCTGATGAAGACCTCACGCTGCATCATAGCACAAAGGTGGATGGGGGAAGCCAGCAAGTACACCAAAGACAAATACAACAGCCTCACTTTGTAGGACAATCCACTCTCACAATGATGAAAACAGTCCCATGAGGGTGAGAATTTCCTCCCTCCCTTCAGAATTAACCCAGTTCCATGACTGGAAAGGAAGAACCCTCAGAACCCACTATCTCTTGGAGGTCCCACCACCTCTCAACACTATTACAGTGGGGAACACATTTCAAGATGAGTTTTGATGGGGACAAACCACTGCAGGGTCATAAAGGCACTGCAGCATTCTCATTGCTTAGATTAGTCCCCTGGGGGAAAGCTAACCACTGTGCCCATCATGAGGCCTCTCAAATGACCTATGGCAAGCAGTGCATGTGGCAAGGACCCAAAGCCCTCTGCCAACAGCAGAATGAACTTTTCAGGCTTTGAATAAGCTGCCTTGAGAAGAGATCCTCTAGCCCCAGTTAGGGTTTCAGATGACTGTATCTCCAGCCAACATTGTAACTGTGACCTCCTGGGAGACTGAGCCAGAATCCTGCACCTCAGCCACTCCCAGATTCCCACCAAAAATGTGCAGGATAAAATAAAATGTTATTATCTTCAGTCACTAGTTTTAGGCAATCTGTTTTTCAGTAATAGATAATTAATATACTTGTCACTTCTGATGGCCTGTAATTGGGAAAACAGAAAATGAAGGGTCTAAGAATATCCCAGCTGGTCCCCTAGCATTGACTGTGTGGGGGCAAACACATGCACCATAGTTGAATTTCTCTTTGTTCTCCCCATTTGTCATTTGTGATCATGTAGTTGTGGGGCCCCATGTGTAAAAGAATCCTTCCATGTTGGTGGGATATCTGACAAACTGTGATTTCCTTTGGGCAGCCTGTCTCTTAGCAGCTGTTGTCTTAAAGACATTTCCTAAAGATTTAAAGGAGGAGAATTCCTTTAGATGAGGCATGTGAGGAAGAAGAAAAAACTCTGGAGTCAATGTCTGAAACCTTGGGTTTTATTCTTAACTCTACCTCCTGTCATTTCCTTGGTCACTGGCAAGTAACTTCACTCCTTTGCACTTCAGTTTCTTCATAGGGAGAAAGAAGACATTGGTATTTGGTCCAATCTTCCCAGCTCATGTCCCATGGAATGCCAATCTCTCAGAAGATTAGCAAGCAGTAGGCAAAAGGAAAAGGTTCCATTGTCAAAAACATTTAGGAACCTGTGGACAAGAGTTTAGCAGGCTTCTTATACAGGACCTCACAGAATCTATGCAGATATGGTGCTCAGTGATGGTTCTATACACTGTTTCTCCAATTTATTTGAACACTTAATACTTCTGCTTTTAAGAAAATGTCATCTGGATCTAAATTGGTTTTGGAACATACTTTGGAAAATGTTAAACGGATGATTCCTAAGGTTCTTTCCAGCTCTAATAGTGCATTTCTAAATATGCCCCTTCCCCAAGGAAACTCTCTCAGTGGGGGCAATTCAGTTGTCTAAATCCTGAAACAGGATCTCAGCCACTCACTAATTTGTGACTGTTCTTATTTTCATTTTCCAAACATCAGTTCTGAATCACAGGGTCCACAATCCATCTATCTCTGGATGGGAAAGAAATAAAGGAAGGGAGAAAGAGGCCCACGTGGTAATAATTTACATTGTTCATTTTGCCCAATCAGTGTTTGCTAATAACCCATAAGAAATAATGTTGGCAGATGTGACCAGTTCTATTGATCTTAGGTCAAGTGCTTGAGTAAGGAGAACATGGGTGGGTATGGTTCCTGAGCATCCCGAATTTCCTTCCAGGAAGCCGTCTATATTCAGATGGTTGGAAGATAAAAACTACATTTCCCACATAACCTCTGCGGCTAGGGGGCAGGGCACAAAGTTTATTCTGCTAATTAGTTGTGCTTGTATGAGAATTGTAGGGCAGAAGTAAGGCATCCAGGTTTGGAGCTAGTTATTCTGATACGGAGCTATTGAGGCTTTAGCATGTCCAGGGCTAGTTGATACAGCCCTGCTGCAATCCTGCTTCTCCTAAGGTGGTTTCTGGGTGGTTTCTGTTTTACAGTTAGCCAGACTCATAAGCTCTCCTTGACAAAATGGTGAGAGATTCTCATCAGCCTCAGCATGGGGCTCAGTTAAGTCAGTCCCATGAATCAGCATTTGTCAACTGATAAATTTTATCAAAATTTAGAACAAAGCAGGATTCTTTCCCTCACCTTAAAAAAAAACAACAAGGCACTGTAGCACTGGGTGACTTTTGGATAACCACCAGCCGAGAGCCCTTAGAAAACAGTAAGAACACTCCCTCCTGTTTTTTGACAGAAACCTTGTATTTGGCTGAACAAAGATGACATCATCATTATTTTATGAATAATAAAAATGTCAAAATAACAGTTTGATCTGAATCCACTAGAGATTCCTTTTTATTTTTGAGAAAAAAATTCAAGAAGGGTTGATGTGTATTTAATTTCTCTTCATTGCCTGTTGATGATAGTACTTATCTCTTTGTTACCAACCTACTATGCCATGAATTCCACCTTCTCTGCCATTGTCCTGTTTGGAGAACTCTAAGTCAAGAGAGAGCCCGGCATCACTCCATCACCCACAGGCAAAGGAAGCATAGTGCAGACTCACTAGGACACCAACAGATAAAACAGATAAAAGATAAAAGTAGAATTGTCAGGGAAGTGGGGATGAGTTGACTATGTCCCTCCTGACATCTCCAACTAATACTCCTTTTAAAATGTTTCCTGGTAGGAGCTGGAAAATGTTTGTGAAGGGCCACCAGGGCTAGAAGGCCATAGTTTGCAAATACCTGGTCAGGCCACATCAGCCACGTTGATTGCTACCGCCTCGAGTTCCATGTGTTATGGCTGGCTGTGCCTCTGACCAGGCACTCTCTCACTTTCTCTACTGTTTTTACTTTTTTTTTTTTTCCTCTTCTAGATATAAAGTTCCTGTAGGTAGATTCTCATCTACTGAATATCATAGAAAGAGTTGGTACTCACAGAACATTGATCATAAATATTGAAACTGAAATAGTATAGACTTTAATTATTTCCCCAATATCCATTCCTTGGCTTTTCCTTTTATTAATGTAATTCCCATCCTTGAATTTTAGCTGAGCACATGACTCTATTATATTTCCTAGCATCCCTTGCAGCTAGATGTGGCTATGTGACTAAGCTTTGACCAATTAAGTGTGATTAGAATTAATGTGTGTGACTTTCATGTCATTGCCCTGAAAGAAAACTGCAGCTGTGTCTGGTGGTGTAAACCCAGCACTCTGGGAGGCTGAGGCAGGATGATCACAAGTTCAAGCCTAACCTAAGCAACTTAGTGATACTCTGTCTCAAAATCTAAAATAAAAATGGGCTGGGATGTATCTCAGTGTGAAGACCCCAAGCTTGAAACCCAATGCCAAAAAAAATAAATAAATAAATAAATAAAAAGCAAACTGTTTTCCTTATACTCCTTTTTCCACATGGACATGGTTGTGGTGGTAAAAGAACTTCAATCATGTCGAAGAAAATCATACTCTACAGGATGGAAGAGCAATAACATCTAAGGAATGAGGATGCCTGAAACAGAGACAACTGATCTGCCCAACTACCTCTGTACTCATATTTGAAAGAGAAGGAAGTATTTATTTTTTGGAGTCACAATGTTACCACATCTTACCTTATGCTTTAACATAATACAGCTACAGAATATGATTTTTAAAATATGATGAATGTGGAACTGGGTACATAGCTCAGTGGTTAAAACACTTGCCTACCAAATGCAAGGCCCTGGACCTGACTCCCCAGCACCACATACACCAGGCATAGTAGCGCACACCTATAATCTCAGCACTCAAAAGGCTGAGGCAGGAGGATTCTGTGAGTTCAAGGGCGCCTGGGCTACATAGTGAGTCCAGGCCCAGCCTGGACTACAGAGTAAGACCCTGTCTTAAAAATAAATAAATAAAAATAAAATATGGTGAATTTTTATTTTTAAAAATTATTATAGTAAAAGGCAATTGCCATTAAAAAGGATCATGAAAAATAAGTGTTTTAAATTGATTCAGGACATTAAGGCAGACACAACAGTACAACAAAGATGGTCATGGAAAGAAGACTTTCAGAACTGCTTTCTAAAGTAGCAAGAACAATGGGATAAGTTTGTTTAAAGGAGGATTAATGGCACTGTCTTTTACTGTACTAAGCTTTTTTAAATGTAAGCATTCACCATATTTTTTGATGACACCCTGTTATCATTGAGAGGGAGCATTCTGTGGCCACATGCCCTGTATCACCTCATTCTGCCATCCCGATCATCCTGTTAGGTGCTGTCATTTACACATTACAAACAAGGAGACTGGAGCTAAAGGGTAACTTGCCTGGTAGAGTGGATCCTGGATTCACTCTGCCATTTTCTTGCCCAGTTCCCAAGGGCTCTGTACTCAGCACTGTGGCCACAGCCCTCTAGCACCTCACAGCGTGATAGAAATGATTCTGTGACAGAGGCTTAAGAAAAAGTTCAAGGGTGCTCAAAGAATGAGCAATCAGTTCTAGCCTAGGAGAGTAGGAAAGGTTTTTATGGAGAAATTCCCCATATGCATTGGCCTGTGAGGTATTAGAAGAAGTGCAGAAACAGAGAAGGGAGGGAAAGACACAGCCACTGAGATTAATCTGAACAAAGACAAAGAGGTATGGGAGTAGTGAACATGTGGGAAATGGGGGCACCCTGTGGAGGGGCCTGCTGGGAGAAGGGGGGTGCTGGAAAAAAGGAAAAATATACTGCAACCCAACATGTGTGCCAGCAGGAAGGAACGAGTGAGAGAAAAGGCCAAGGGTTCTGATTACTGTAAAAGCACACAGAAAACAGCGTGGAAAGGTGGCAGGAGGCAGGGCCAGGATCTGCCCAAAAGGAAGGTCCCAGCACCCCTGCCTGGATATGGGGATGTCAGCCAGTACTTGAGAACCAGAGCACCTGGTGACAAGATGATGTGAAGTTTCCCTGAAACTGGCTACACTTACTAACCTTTACTCCGTTGGCTTCCCTCACTTCAAGTCACACTGACACCAGCACACAAAAAAAAGATTCTGGAGTCATGTGCCTCTTGGTTTGTCAGTAATGTAGTGTGGCTGGCGGCTGGCTTGTATGCCATAGGGAGATGGCTGAGCTTCTGAGCACACAACTGTGCAAATAATAAGAGTTCTGAGGAAACCCTGGGAACAGATTTCCTGCGAGCAATGAGGCAAAGAGCACAGTGCTGGGAAGGGGTGTGTAGCCCTCCTCCACCCTCTCACCCCAACACAGCGGAAGTTTCTCTTTCAGGGCTCTGCAGCCTCTTTTTCCTTTTCAACCCCCAACCACTCAATTCTTGGAGGGAAAATTAACATTCATTATGCAATTTATCTCTCTCCTTTTAATCCAGTGTCTGTCTCCAAGGTTCCTACTCAATAATTAATGCCTGTTCTCATTTTCCACTCTCCAGAGCATCTATTCTTGAACTATAGGGTCAACAATTAACACTAATTATGGCTTTTTCTGCCTCCATGGCTAGCTCTGGGAGTTCCAGGCTGTGCAGCCCCAGTAGGCATGAGCACATGCACGGCCTGAGCATGTGTACTGTGGCCCAGGCCCACCAGCAGGCCTCTCTCAGCCCCAGCTCAGCACAGCGAATCAGTAAAGCCCAGACAGTGTTTCTGGCAAACTTTCTAGTATATTATCCATACTGAGACAATTGAGCTAAAATAAAGAAATAAAAGTATTTGGAAATGAGTACGAACAAGTAACTGCCCTAGTGACCTAAACCTTTTCCAGTTGGAATTTTCCAATCTTCTCTATGACTTCTTCCCTCTTATTTCACCTCTATCTCTCTTTCTCCCTCCTTCCCTTCCCTTTTCTCCTCCCAAAATCTCCCTCTAAAAACCATTATTCAGAATCTACACCACTGGCCTCGTTACTACCACCTCCTCCTTTGCTATCTTTAAATTTGTCAGAATTCATCAGGAGATAACAACAAGCTTGTGGTTTGGGCTGGAATCAACAGGGCTGGACTCCCATCCATCTGCCCTGGTCTGGTCTGCCCATGTTGGGAGGGTCCAGCTGGACACTGAGGCTCCCTGCCTGCCTGTCAGCCCAGTGGCCACAGCACTGGTGTCCCACATGACATACCTACTCAACACATCTGGGCATCTTGGCATCTCTTGCCATTTGGTATCAAACACCAACTGTTAATTATTCTTTCTCCATCAAAAGTTTGTCTCTCATCATTTCAGGGTTGTGATCCTGCAGAATTTCACCTTAAACATACTAGATGAAAAATAGTGTTTTCTTCAATGTGTTTTAAGCCCCACTTGACCTTCTACCTATAGTGGCATTTATAGATTCTCAAAACCATTCAACTCATTGAGAATTGTAAGCATCAAGGTACCCACTTGTGTTTTCTCCTGTCTCAGGGTAAGAAAATAGATTTTTTTCTCTAGTTTTTCACACACAGGTAAAAATGCTTAATTGTTTTTCAGTCGGTGAATCTGTTCATTCAAATATTATCCATGGAGAAGGGGCCAATATTCAGCATTTCTTGAAAGGTAAGCTTTACCCTAAGAAGTCACCTTGATCTCTCTGAATCATTGAACCCATGGGTGTATTTCATGTCTAGACCTACAGGAATATGCAGTGTGTTCCCAAGTATTTAAGAAAATAGAAAAGGGAATGTGCTTCTGGGAATGTCTCAGGAACATGGAGCCCTTGTGAGTTTCTCGTGGGTAGCACCGTGCACTAACCTAGCAGAAAGCATAATTTGCAGGGTTCGCCTGCAGGCTCCACTGGTTATACACTACAGGATTCCCTGGAGAATGAGGCAGACATTGACCGTGAGAGTTGCGCACAGCTAAGCCTGCACAACCACTAACTGGGAGGCTACCTGGAAAAGACCCTTTGGCTTCTTTTAAGTGGAGGATTAAGGGAAGTTCAGCCTCTTCCAGGATTCCTTTCATGTCTCATTTCCCCCATGAAGAGATATGTAAAACTTTGTAGCTCATCTTCTGCCCACAGGCATGGCTGGTTCTGCTTCAGACTACAGGAAGAGGATGATTAGGTAGAGATTCTTCTGAAAATACTGTTTGCCTCACAAGACATGTGTGGTCTTCCTTGCACCTCATGGAGTGAGGGGGGCGGGGCTGTGATGAGTCCTGCAGAAGGGATCGGCTGGAATAACAGGAAGTGACAGATCTGGGGCTGGGGCCAGTGCTGGGGCCAGCGCTGGGAGGAGGGAATTGTTTTTCCCCAGACATTGCAAAAGTAGGAAACAGGACACAATCCTATCTTTGTCAAGCACTTAGCCTGTAAGCAGAGACATATATGCAAGGTGACCTTCTCCACCATCCCCTTGCCATCTTTCATGGGCAGATGTCCTGACCTCAGCAGACAGAGCTGCAGTGTCGGCTTGCTTGTTTTTACCATAGTGTGAAGAGGGCCAGAACAGATCTTGTTTTTTGTTTTGTGGTACGAGGAATCAAATTATAGAGCAGTGCTTAAATAGGTGATGGTGGTGATAACAATGATGTGATGAGACTGATAATGGTAATGGTGGTGGTGGTGGTGGTGGTGGTGGTGGTGGGGATGGTGGTAGTAGTGATTATGGTATAATGACAGAGATGATAATGACAGTGGTGGTAGTGGTGATTATGATGATGGCAGAGGTGATGATGGTGGTGGTGATGATGTAGTGGTAGCGGTGATGTTGATGGTAGCAGTGGTAACGCTGGTGGTGGTGGTAGACATTATGATGATGGCAAAGGTGACGGTAATGATGATGTAGTGATGGTGATGATGAGAGAGTGGTAGTAATGACAATGATGGTGGTACTAATGATGGTGATTGTGATGATGGCGATAAGTGTGTTGGTGGTGGTGATAACTATTATTAAATATCTGTGATATTCCAAACATTGTACTGAGTGCCTTGCACTGATTATTTTACTTCAGTCTCACATCTATGATATGAGGTAAATCCTGTCTCTATCTTCACTGCTCACATAGTGCAGTGTGACTTATCAGGGTTATGTGACTCCTGCCAACACATGGCTTCTGTTGAACACCCATTTCCCTCTCCAGTTCTCCTTATCACTATCAGATACACTTTTGTTTGGAGCACTAAAAATGATATGTGCCTTTTAGCAACATTTAGAAAGAAAAGCGTTGGAGGAACAAAAGAAAAAAAAAGTTTGAGAGAACCAAACTCTTGTTTGAGATAAATTTTCAAGGAAGGTAGACTTGTTTTATAGGGAACCTGTCCAAACCAAAAAATTCTAATTGCAGCCTAAAATGTTATCATTTTATTTCCCCCTAATATTAAAATCTTACCCACATGAGGCCATCATAAAGAATCTCAACAAAGATATATGAAGATACAAAAAAAAAAAGAAGAACTTTCAGCAAATCATCCCAATAATGGGCTCTGCTGGTCCCAGAGAAGAGGCATCCAGACACAGCCACTGCAACCCATTCTAGGGGTGGGAAGCTGAGCTAAAGAGTGGTGATATAAGTGGCAAAGTGAGTCAGACGCAGATTAAATATGTTCAATATCACATGGTTTCTCTGATTTGGGAAACCAGAATACAGGCATTCTATAGAACCAAATGGGTGTGATAGTGGGAGTTGAGGGATAGGGAAGGCATGGGAGAACCAAAAATGGGAAGGGATTGTAAAGTTAATGTGATATATATGTGCACAAAATACTAAAATTCATTGTAAACATTATGTATAGTATATATATGTATTAATAAAAATGGAGGAAAAGATAAATCTCACCCACAAAAGATTTACTTTAGTTAAGAAGCATCTCCTTAAAATACTGACACTTCTGAGCTGCTGTGTAGTCTGTAACATTTTAGTTAAAAATATAATCTCTTAGCTGTCTGCATGCACCCTACGTGGTTAGAACACTGTTCTCCGAAGAACTAAAAGATTCAATGTAGGTAATAACAGGTAATTTAAAAGGAAGAGTTTTAAAGGTTGAAATGTGGCTGACTGGTGAGCAATCCCAGAGAGTTCAGATGAACGGAAGAACATTGGTATATGAAGAAGGGAACACTGGAAGAAGAAAACAACAGAAAGAGAAGTGATGGGTGCCAGAGACAAACCTAGCTTAACACAGCCTTGCCTCACAGCAAGCTTTATATCCAAGAAGGGAAAGAAAGCTTTATTTTTTTTTCTCCTCTCCATTTCCCATAGTTAAAAGACTAGACTAACACACATCTCTTTATTTCCAAGGTTTTGTTTATTACTTGTTTGTTTGTTTTATCGGGGCACTGAGGATTGAACCCAGAGCCTTCACACTGAGCTTTGTCCTTTTTATTTACACAAGGTCTTACTAAGTTGCCCAAGTTGGTCTTGAACTTATGATCCTTCTGCCTCAGCCTTTCACCCAAGCTTTCAGATCTACCATGCCTTCTGCTGGAGCACAATCTTCAATCATCCAATTTTTTTAATTGTGGCAAAATATACATAACATCTAATGTGTCTTTAGAACCATTTTAAGTGTACAGCTCAGTAGTATTAAGTACATTCACACTATTGTGCAACCAGTCTTCAGACCGCTTTCCATCTGGCAAAAGTGAAGCTTTACACCTGGTAAACAACTCCCCCTTTTTCCCTCCCCTAGTCCCTGGAAACCACCACTCTGTTTTCTGCTATTCCCACTTTGTACCCCTTTTCCCAGTTAACCCATTTAACAACTCCTCCTACCAGTCAACAACACAGTTACCAAGCTAGGTCTCCAGCTGACCTTTCCCCAGGCAAGTGCTCTTCTTTCCCCGCCCCCACGACTCGGATCCCCTTCAGCCCACTGTGCTGGGTGTCAGGCCCCTGCCCGTGCCTTACCCTGTGCTCACCTCAGCACAGCACCTTCCTCAGCATTGTCTACTTACTAGAATTTTCTCTTCCTTAGACTACTTTATGCACATGTGTGCATCATGATCAGGAGTGTGTGTGTGTGCGTGTGTGTGTGTGACTGTGTGTGTGTATTCTGGTACAAAGTCTCGCTTGAATTTGCTACGTACCCTTAGCTAGACTTGAACTTGCTGCTGGACTTGAACATGTTCTCCTCTACTGGCCTCCTAAATACTGGAACAAGGTGTATCCCACCATACCCGACTGCAAGCTTTTATTTTCCCACCATTTTTATTAATATACATATGCAATACATAATGTTTACAATGAACTTGAGTATTTTGTGCACATATATCTAACATCAACTTTACAATTCCTTCCCATTTTTGGCCCTCCCACACCCTCCTCACCCCCCTAGCTCCCACTATCACACCATGTGGTTCTATAAAATGCCTGTATTGTGGGTTTCCCAAATCAGAGAAACTATACAATACTTAACATATTTAATCTTCTGCGTCTGACTCATTTCACTGAAATCATCACTCTTTAGCTCAGCTTCCCACCCCTAAGCAAAGAAATACATTCGCATCCCCAGAAGCTGGTACAGTGCTGCTAACACATATTGACTGCATTTCCTAAGTATTTTCTGCTTGAAAGAGTTCAGCTACCACAGGAGTCCAACAGGCTTTTCTTCAGGGTGCCATGAAAGCCTCATTGCCCCTCAGTACAGTCCTTGCTAGAAAGCACATCTAATGACTGCCATATGTAACCCAAGGAGCTGTTTTCAGGCCTGAGCAGAACTCTATTCACTCCCTCAATTTGGTCAATAATCTTAACAAAACCAACTTTACATCTCTTTGTGGGTAACAATACCTATTTATTTTTAAGGAAATGAATAGAACAGCAATATTAAAATATCTGATCCTCCCTGGAACTGAGTTCAAAAAGCAGTTTAAACATCTTCTCATTGGAATCATCTATATAGCAACCACAACCTCTTGTTATCTTTTTGATCATTTGGTTTTAAGGAATATTTTCAGAGAAAAGGGGTAGGACTTCAAAAATTACACATGGTGGGCTTTGTAGGTATTTTGAATTTGAAGGCTGGTTTCAACTATTTGCAAATAACTATATGCATGTTGAGGGTGGAATGAATTTTTAAATTGTGTATGTGAAGCTAACAGTGAGAAAAAAATTTATCAACATAGTTTAAAATATTAGTTTTTCTTCTGCTGAAGTGATTGAAAAATTATAATTTTCATTAACTACTAATCTAGAAATACTGTTTCCTAATTCAGGTATTTGTTATCTTTTTATCTAAAACAGCCATAAAGAAGCATGAGGTTCTTCTTAAGGACCTTTCCCCCCCTCTTAGTCTCTGTGTTGGTTCTTTCGCCTAATAATCCTTCCTGTGGCCTAAGAATTGGTTATCGTTTATTTCCCCATAATTCTTCACTTGAAAATTAACGTAGACACCAGCATCAGAACATGTTCAACAGGAGGAGTTAATGAGTCTCTTTCAGAAAACACAGGGAGATTGCCTATTTGCTTATTCAGTAGTTCATTCATTCACTCATTCTTTTATTCAGTAAACACTCATAATTAACCATCTCCTAGTGACAGATACTGTGCTGGACATGAGTACAGTTGCAGTTGACAGAGAGCTCATGCCTTAAAGTAGTCCATAGTGTACAAAGGTATTAAGGGCTATTAGTAAGTGTAGACTAATTCCACCTGGAGTTTGAGAAGGCTTTTGAACAAGAGAACAATTAGGCAGATTTCCTAAGGATGTGTGTAGGAATTAGTCACATGGAGAAGAAAGGCTACTCTGGGGAGAGAAATCACATAAGGGCTGGAGAAGCAAAGGAGAAAACTAAGCAACTCATAAGGACTGCTTTCTAGGGTACATGTGAGAGAGGAAGCAATGAGGTGTGGGCCTAACGATGCAGGTGGAAGCCAGATCATCAAAGGCCATGGGCAGCAACCAAGGAATTTATCCCAATGCCTGAGGGGTCCTGATTATGTAGGAATTGATATAGCAAGTTTTTACATAGAGAAATGATTCTCCCCCTTACTTGGAGAATGTGTTGCATGGGCTATGGCTACTGGCTAGGAAATCAGATGTCTAGATTTGTTTAAGAGCCAATGACCAAGAACAATATTTTGTAAAGAACTGAAACTACCACAGGAGCTGAATGCACTGGTTGCTTTAGATGCACATCCACCTTCAGCCCTTTTTTGAATCCACTTCCTCCACATGGCCCCCTACCATAAGTGTCCTCACTAATCCTGAGACTGATTGCCTGATTTCTAGTGTAGTTGTTAAATTGTTGCTACATAATTCAAATTTAAATTCCATCGTCTAACTTGGCGTCCATTGTGGTCTCAGGAAACCACCATGTGCCTTTGGACTCCTCCATAAAAAATAATTTATAATTTTTTGAGATAAGTTGTCATTCCCAAAACTAAATCCAGAGCTTTGAGTTAGCTACCCTTGGTCTAATAAGAAGTACATAAATAAAAGAACTGTTATTCCAAGTTGGAAGGAAAATATTGCCCTAGCGTTCAGTAGGCATCTCCATATTTAAATTTAGGTTGAATCACACATTCAAGATCCACCTACTTGGCTCCCAGACTGGACCTCTAGGGGCAGGTCTTTACCCTGGAGATTTCCTCAGAAATCTAGCAACAATTAGACTTGGCTATCTCCTCCCCCTCCTCATCTGGGAAAACTTAAAGGGAAAATATGTAACATAAACAAGGTCTTAAATCTTGCCCCAAGAACTGGATAATGACAATACCCAAAGGCCACCTCAGGTCTTGGTCTCCTGCATTAAAAAAGCAGACTTGAAATTTATAACACTATAAACACTCTATAGGTCATAGGTGTCTTGAGTCATATCATATAAAACAAAGTATTTTTAGACTTTTCTTAAGGAAACATCAGCAGGGCCAGAATTATCCTTCCTTTTATAGTTAAGTTCATACTGAGAAGTTGCTTTTTTTTAATAATCTGGAATTTGCATTTTCCATTTATGACCAAAAATATAATATCATGAATGTACTAGGGTTGGCATTCAGGATTCAGGTTCTCTACTGGTTTCTACTGGGGAGTGAGCCCCTGACTGAGGCAAAGATAGGTATGTGGGTGTGGATGAATACGTGTGGTTTGGTTTGACCTGGTTTGTACTGGAGATTGCATCGAGGGCCATCATACTGACTTACATCCCCAGACCTTTTATTTTTGATTATGAGATGGGGTATTGCTAAGTCACAGTGTCCAGGGTGAACTGAAACTTAGAGTCCTCATGCCCCAGCCTCTCAGAGTGCTGGGATTATAGGCCAGCACTACCAGGCCCGGCTCAGAGGTATTTTTTTGAGATCTGTCTGCAAATGGATACCTCACCTTCCAGATGAGGAGACACTGCAAGTTATGGGGAAGTCCCACAAAAGGGTATCCAAGAAAGGGTATCTGTGGGAAGAGGCCCTGAACAGATTTAAAAAGACGCCTACCAGCTCCTCAATCTGCTGCTGCCTGGAAACCACACAGAATGTGGCTGCTCTGGAGCCTACTGGTCCAATGTTCCTCCCAAGCCCTGACACACAGCTAGTAAGGAGGCAAGCGGCCCTGCTGGCCTGATGTGGTAAATCTTTGTAGTCAAGTTTCTACTCTGACATCAGATGGAACCAACCAGAACTTCCCAGACCCAGGGAAATGTGCACTCTGAAACGACAGGAATAAATATGGCTATGTTTCATTTTTATTTAAAACAATAACTTGAGAACTATACAGTGTCAACACAGACTTAAATAGAAAAAAAGTTTAGGGGCCATGGTCCATGCTAGAGTCAGATGTTATGTGCTGCTTTCCAAGTTTGAGTGTTTGGTGAAGTATTCCATGATATGAGGAAGGCAGAGAGGTTTGGGATGAGACCTGCTGGCAGGGGTCACCTCTGAGATGGCCTTGTTATCTGGGGGAATGCTATCTCCTCGCTAAAAGCCTGTGGGGAGATTAATGCTAGCATTTGAAAATCTGTTTGGGCCTGATGGTGGACAGCCAAGGAAGAAAGGCATTTCTGTTTATCTCTTTGGTGGCAGAAATGTTCATCACATTAAAACTGTGAGGTCTCAGTTTGAGGCATGCCCAGAAGTGGTACAGTGTACATTCTATGAATGTCACACCATCTCTTGGGAGTAGAACAAGAACCGGCCATGTTCTCAGTCAGTTGCCTGGGTTGGTCAATGGGTTAGTCCAGTTTTTTTGTCTTGATAGCAAGAGTAGATCTTGGCATACTGTTCCAAGAAGGAATTTTACCACCCCCATTGCTTTATCTTCCAGGAATGCAGTTGGAATTGTGTCTCCCCCTTGACAGCTTAGACTTCAGTAAATTACCAAGGTCTTGACCCAAGAGATGAGAAGTCCTAGGCAATTTTTCAGTCTCCTATCTAAAAATATGTTTACATTTCTTGAACTCTGGCTGACTGATTCATTCTGATGTTGCAAGAACTTCTCTTATGCGTTAGAATTTATAAGTTTCATTTCTGAGCAACCCATGGGTCTTTCCAAGCCACAGTGAAGTGAACCATCCAAAGGATGGATTACAGCCAGACAGCTGTAATATGGCCAGCTCAGCAAGGCTGGTGGGAGGCAGCATGGTGTGGAGGGAAAAGCACAAGACACTAAGACAGGACATCTGGGCTCTCATTCCTGGCCTTGCGCAGTTTCAGTTCATAACCCTGAGCCAGCTGCATGAAACCACTGTCTGGGCCTGGGGATGTAGCTCAGTGATTAGAGTGCTTGCCTAGGAAGTTCAAGGCCCCAGGCTTGAACCCCAGTACCACATAATAGCTGGTCATGGTGACACATATCTGTAATCCCAGAATTCAAGAGACTGAGGCAGGAGGATTGCCATGTGTTCTAGGTCAGCCTGGTCTACATAGTGAGCTCAGGACCAGCCTGAACTACACAGCAAGACTCTGTCTCAACATAAAATAAAATAAAGGAAAAGAAAAGAAAAGAACAGAAAAGAAAAGAGAACAAATTGTCTGGGCCTCAGTTTTCCCCAAGCTAATTAAAAAAAAAAATGTCCAAAGGCTAAGCAGAATCCTCCTTTAAACAAAAGATAAATGAGAAATAATAACAGAAAAGGGGAAGTCAGCCCACAAATGATGAGTACAGGCTTCCTCTGTGTCAAAAACACAAAGGTACAGAGTCACAGAAGGCTGAAGGCTTTAAAACACACACACACACACACACGCGCGCGCGCGCGCGAACACCAAGAATGGGAAGAAATTTTTGTTGAACACTGATCCTATGGAAGAGACCAAACTCCTTGTCAGTAGAATCATGTACCTAGCTAAGTATGTGCCTCAAAGAAACATTCCTCTATAAAAATTGTAGTTACTTTCCAGGGAGGGAAAAAGGCAAAAAACAAAACAAAACAAAACACCCGTTAGCTTCATGAGTTCTAGAATAATGCAGGTCAGGTTCAAATTATTCCTCAGAACCTCAGTAGCCATACAACCAGAAGTCAGGGTCATGGAATACCAGCTACAGGTAAGTCACCAGGACTGCCCACCACACCATGTCTAGTCTGTGCAGCCCGGATGGCTCCATGATGTCCACTGGTCTCCTCCTGCCAGCCCACTTTTCTTTCTTTCATGTCCCCACCTCTTCTGTTGCCCTGCCACATGATGAAGGGAAAGCCTCTGATCTTTATCTGGGTGCTTGCAGAAGCATTTTTCTACTTCAGCAAAGTATAATCATACAAAATTTATAACAACATCAGCAGATTTTTCCATCAATATTTCCTTTTTAATTTTGGCTTTATCTGAATTTTATTAGCACAAAAATTTATTTTTGTTCTCTTACAAAGTAACCAAAATAAGAAAAATCTAAATTTACATATAAGATCTTAACATTGCATTTAGTCTATGTCTGTGGAGCTCATAGGTATTCTTTGGCGAGTAAACACACATGCCACAGATAAGTGTTTATAATCTTGTGTACCTACAAACTGGGAGTATACGTGTACAGCACATGTAAAGTTCACCAAACTTTGGTCTGATGCCTTAAAGCTTTTTCTCTCTGATTTACAGCAAACACCGAATCTGGAACTGACTTTCACATAAATGTTTACGAAAGCTCACGTTTGACCCAGACAACAGAGAAGCAGGTACAGTACTGGCACTATGTGAGCATAAAACTGAGAGTTGTCTTGAGTCTTTGTTCCAGCTTGCTGTGTGACCCTAGGTGAGACTCTTCACCTCTCATAGCCTCATGTTTCTAATCAAATCACAAAAGTTCCTTTGCTCTTAGACTTGGAACATTTTAACTCAACTTAATGGTTGTCATCTGGTGTGTGAGTAAACTGAGTCTTTCCCTGACTTCTACCAAGAAAATAAGAAAACACCAAATGTGCCATCCACTGAGGCAGAAAGGACACACTTTTTTAGACAAGGTCTTGCTTTATAGTCCAGGCCTTGAAGTCACTATGTACATGGCAATCCTCCTGCCTCAGCCTCCCAAGTGCACTACCACACCCAGCTTCCCAGCTTATATAGTGCTGGGGAATTGAACTCAGGGCCGTGAGCATGCTAGGCAAGTGCTTTAATAGCTGAGCTATTCTCCAGCCTCATATTTCCCTTTTAATGGGAACAAAAAACAATAGCAATCAAGGGGAAAATGCAGGGATAATGGTGAAGAAATGACAGTGTTTCCTCTAGAAGCATTAGACCTACCTCTTAATATCAGTGGTATGCAGAGATATTTATAAGTGTGTTCCTTCATTGGGTGCTATGAGACTGGGAGATAACTTGGGAGAATTCCTAGAGCTGGATCTGGGAACTCAGAACCCAAGACACAGGCAGCAAACAGCGCCAGGGCAGCTGCAGGTCTCTCTCTTTGCTGTTCTACTTGTCCCTTATCTGTAGCTTCCTGGCTCCCCAGTCTCTCCCCACACTTACCAAAAACAAACAACAACAACAACAAACCCCCACAGGTTTGCTTTCCACCTTGTGCTTGGGCAGGGTTCCAGGGTAGGACCTGAACACTATGGGGAGAAACCAGGTTGGGTACAGGCCTCCACTATGGTCATGCTGCCTTCTCCGAGTATGGATTTTTAATTTTTATTTTATTTATTTATTTATTTATTTTTGAGACAGGATCTCACTCTGAGGTCCAGAATGCTCCCAAGTGCTGAGATTACAGGCGTGTGCCACCACTCCCAGTTTATGTAGTTCTGGTGGGGAACTAAACCCAGGACCTTGTGCTTGCTCACCGAACGCTTTAACTGCGATGGTGCTATATCCCTCCAGCCCCTGCCCTCCCCCGGAGCATCCACACCACCAACATTTACTGTTCGTTAAATGCTGGGTTTGAAGATATCCTTGCAAAGGAGCTGGCCTTTATTTTTATATTTTCTTAACTAAAAGAATCTATGTCCATGGAAAATATAACATGCTTAATTTGGGTAATTTCACAACTCCAAAGGCCATGCAAATGCCTCCCACCCCTGAACACGCTCCAAATTCCCACAGCCCCGCGCCGGCATCTCAGGAGACCTACAAGAGGCTCGGGTGTGTCCATTTAAGGCCCGGACTGCAGCTTACCCAGCCAGGAAGAAGAGACCTGGGGTCTCAAGCTCCAGTCCTGGGCTTGGCGTTTGGCGAGGCGGAGATAAGCCAGCCTGCCCTGCAGAACGCCGAACTCGAAGCACTCGAACTCGGAACCCTGGGCACTCCCTTTGTGAAATGAGGGGTGTTAGGTCCCCGTACTGTCACTCCCTTGGAGGACTCTGGAAAGAGAGGCCACTGAAGGGGAAGTCAGGGAGCCCAGCAGCCCTGAGCCAGGGAGATCCGGCGGCAGGTAGGGGCGCTGGCCCCCGCGGCCCCTCCTCTGGAGGCTAATGGCCCTCCATCAGATTAATCACTGGCTTCAGCCTTAACTACTTCCTCACCCCCCCGCCATGTGAGTGACTAATTTCATGTTTGCTACGAGGCATCTGGAAAGGATTTAGAAACACATTTCAGCCCGGCCGACTTCAGTCACCAACCCTAACGGGCCACAGGCAGAAGCAGCGACTCCCCGGGCAGGACCGCGGTCACAGCCCCCGCCTCCTCGCCCCGCCCCCCACGCCCCGGTCCCCCACGCCCCTCCCCTCCCCGGCCGGCCCACGCTGGAGGCTCCGTCGCGCGACCTACTTGGACTTTTCTGCCACAGAGCTGACTGGGGCGGGGTCCCCTGGGCGGAGTGGTTTGGCGTCGCCGCCTGGGACGGAGGCGCGGCGCTAGGCGAGAAGTGACGCCCGACCCAGGCCCGGGCAGAGCGGAGCAGGGGGCGGGGCGTGCGGCCGGGCGGGGCGGGGCGTGCGGCCGGGCGGGGCGGGGGCGGGGAAAGGGGCGGGGAAAGGGGCGGGGCTGGGTGAGGGCGGAGAGCGCCCCCTGCTGGCGGGCTGGGTCCTGCCCTGTGTCCTCCAGAGGAAGGTGAGGGTCGGCCCGCGTCGCGCAGGGGGACCCCAGGCGGAACTTCCACCCGGGCCCGACGGAGGCGAGGGCAGCGGTCGCCCGCCTCCCAGAGGAGTTGGGAGAAAGGTGGGGGGGAAGATGAAAAGAGCAATGAAAAAAAAAAAAAGGAGACAAGCGGACGTGTTTCAACTCCAAGCTCCCATTCCCTCTTTCAAATGAACTGCCTCCCCACTGTGAGCAGAATCAAGTATTTATGAAGGCATTTTTTGCATATTAATAGCTGCAGCCGGATGGAGCTTTGCCGCTTGTGAAGGCGCAGTGCCCTTTTTCAATGCTGGCCTTCCAGCTCACACAATTTGGTATTCCCCTTCAGACTCCCTTCCCTCCGGGCCTCGGGGTTCGTCCTCAGGCCCTTCGTTTCATTCCGGGAAATTAGTTCCTAGGACACCCTCAGAGTCCTAGTCCAGCTGGTCTCCTGCGGTCACTGACATCAATCCTGAGAGATGTGGCCTCACTAGGCCTGTGCGGAGAGGCCGCAGGCCAGGCGGGTGGCCAGCGAGGAAGCTGTCCACACAGTAAAGAAAGTCCGCGGAGGAAACTTGAACATACTGATGCGCTGGCAGGAGAAAGGTAGAATAACTTCGTTAATTTTAACATTACTCTCTATTCCTGGTAACGATTACATTTAATTTTCAAAAAAACATTAAGAATCAGATAAATATGCAAAAAGCAAACAACTCTTGTTTTTAAAACAATAATGATAATGGAAAATAGAGGAAATTTAACCTGGGGAGCAATGCTGGTGGAAACAACTGCAGGTACCGGTTCATATTAAGATCGGTGCCTCCCACTTCCTTAGTGGTAACAGTCAGTGCTGCCACCGTTATGGTGAAACAGGTTAACTACCTACTGGTGCATTGTAATTTAGCTCAATCTAGTCACAAAGCAAAATGGGAACATGACTGAGGAAATATGAAAAAGTATTTGTGCTCATTATTTCTAATTTCTGGAAATTTTATCTGAAGGAAATAATTCAGCAGAAAAAATGAGTGAAAATGTCCCTAGCAGCTTTATCTATAATAGAGAAAAATTGGAAACAGCCTCGGAGTTTAATATGAGGGAAATGACTGTTAATTACAAATACAACAGGGCTGGAGGAATGGCTCAGCAGTTAAAGTGCTCTGTCTCCATATATATATATATGGGGGTTTTGCATATATATATATATGTATATATGTATATATATACATATATATATATGTATATATGTATATATATACATATATATATATATATGCAATACAACAAAGAAGTTTTATCCAGGAATCAAAAAATGATTGTTCATAGCAGAAACTGATTTAATAGTAATGGCTCAAGGTGCCAGTGCTCCCGGCTGGCATTTTGAACCCATGCTTTGTATTAGGGAGCCCACTTGTACACTGTAGGAGGCAAAGCCCATCCTCACATCACTAGATATGGATACCATACTCTCCCAGGGTGATAACTAAAATATTTCCAGACCTTGTTAAATGTCCTGTAAGGAGCAAATTCATCCCCAGTTGAGAATCACTGGCTTAATCACTGGCCTTTTTTTTTTTTTTTTTTTCTTTTTTTTTTGATACAGAGTCTCACTCTGTAGCCAAGGCTGGTCCTGAACTCACTATGTAGCCCATGCTGTCCTTGGACTCAGGACAATCCTGCCTCAGCCTCCTGAGTGCTGGGATTATAGGCGTGTGTCACCACGCCAGTTTATGTGGTTCTGGGGGAATTGAACTTGGGTACTTCTCAAACCACTGAGCTGTTCCTCCAGCTCTGACTTCGAAAGTGCAAACCAAAATGACACATCAATTATAACTGCAACCATGTTTTGTGCTCTTCATTTTGCTTGAGACAGGGTCTCACGCTATACGCAGGCTGGTCCTGACCTCACTGTATAGCCCAGGCTGGCCTCAAACTGAGGGCAGTCTTCTGACCTCAGCCTCCCGAGTGCTGGGATTACAGTCGTGTGCACCACCATACCCAGCTTTATGTTTATTTTGTTATTTTAAGTATCCATGCAGAAAAGTCCTTCAAATAATGCATTAAGGAATATAGTTAGGCTTACTTGAGATTAAGAATGTGCTGACTGGTGGGTGTTTTGTTTTGTTTTCCTGGGATTTTTCTTTATCCTTATTTTGCTTTGTTTTCCCCGTCAGTTCTCCAGGGGAAATGATCCAGGGGCCACAATATACAAGTATACCGCAAGCAAGAGGGAGGTCAACACCACAGCACCATCATGTTTTTAACTACTGCTATTTAAAATGTTAACACGAATTAGTTTTTCTTTAGGCCATTGGGAAGGATCTTCCGAATTCACCCTTCAAGAATCTCAGTGTCTGTCCAGAGTTTTCTTCCTTCCCTCTAAATCTGCAGTGACAATGAATTTGTGTCTTCTGAAAAGCTTGGGTCTCTTGTATGAAACTCTCATCCACCCAGGTCCATCGCGTAAGCTTGGGACAGAGAGGCCCCGAGCCAGCTAATGAACAGAGCTGTCAGGCAGTCGTTATCAGAAAGCAGTATCAAAGAGCAAGCCCAAGCCTTAATTAGATTCCCCTGAGAATCATGGTGTCCCTTTGTTTAAAATAAGAAAGACTGCCTCTCACCCATCTTCACCTCCTCAACCTTTTCCTTTGTTCACACCACCTCCAGCCCAGGAAGAGCAAACAGCTTCTCTCACAGGCTTTAGCTTTCCGTTCTTTGGTTTGGAACTTTCAGAGCACCGTAGGAATCTACAAAGCTGGAATTATGTCTCTTTTCTCCCTATCACACAGCTGCTCCAATTTTCATATTTTTGCTGGTTCTATCTCTGGAGTTAAGTTTCAGGAATTTCCCACACACTCCATAAGTTCATATTTGGTCCTGTGTGTCCTGAACTTACCCTTTTCAGATTTCAAAGAGTCCCCTGTAACTCCAGCCCAGTAGAATCTGTGTTGACTAAAACTGTGCACCTCATCTGTTTCCTTGGGGCTTTCACAGATGGCATTTCTATCTCCTGTCAGCCTTTCTCCTTCGGGACGACAAACCCACATGAGCACCTGTAGACTCTGGGATGCAGAAGTAACTTTTTCTTTCATTGTCTTTCTAAGCTGTACCAAGCCTTACTTTGGGATAACTTTTTAGCAAACTGTCATCTAAAAGAACAAGCCACTGGGCTGTAAAAACAGACTTTTCAAAAAATTTTCCGTATCCTGTCCAGTTCACCTTTATACCACTGGTGTTCAATTCCACTCCTGGTATAGGAAAGCCACCTTTTAAAAAAAAATGGCAAACAGCCAAGCCCAGTGATGCAGTCCTGCAATCCTAGTACTCTGGGAGGCTGCAGCAGGAAGATCACAAGTTCAAGCCAGCAATTTAGTGACAGCAAGACCCTGTCTCAAAGTCAGTAATTAGGAAAAAAAGTGTGTGGGGTGGGGGGGAGGGGATAGCGAATGGCTCAGTGCAAAGGCCCTGGATTCAATCTCCTCAGTACTAAGGGGAAAAAAACAGACAAAATCCTCACTGGCATAAAAGATTTTATGTCAGAGAAAATCTTAATCCCTAGAAATTCATAATTCATATGCAAAGCTGACAGTCCTTGAAAAAGTCAGATTGAAGGCTTTGCCTTCAGTGATGACACCTCAGTGATGAGGTTCAGCTGACATCGTCCCAGTTCACAGCCTCTGTCCCAGTATGTTGTGCTGCTGGGTACCAGTTAGTACTCAGTTTTTCCTTTTGTGGAAGAGCTTAGAGCCAAGTGCAGGCTTGGAGATTCCACTAGGCATCCTTCTTGGAGATCTCTGATGCCAATAAATGGGGTTGGTCACAGTACAGAAGCTGAGAACCAGCTTTCTACTCTTCCAGCGAAAAGGTGTGCCCTGTGCTCCCCATTCCTGTGTCAGTTTTCATTTCTTATAATCCCAGCATTCTGGGAGGCTGAGGAAAGAAGATCACAAATTCAAGCCTAGCCTGGGCAACTTAGCAACTTTGTGAAACCTTATCTCTAAATCGAAAACTAAAAGTGGAAAAGTGTAGCTCACTGGGAAAATGTAAAACATGAAAAGAAAATAAGAATGTAACTGTTCAATCCCCTGTGTTCCATCCCCAGTACCACACACTCACACACACACACACAGAAATGAAGTCAGTTCTCTCTCAGAACACATGTTCCCTACTTCTCTCTCATTCTCTCTCTCTCTCTCTCTCTCTCTCTGTCTCTCTCTGTCTTGCTTCTCACCTCAGGTTTATAAATAGCTTGATTCAAAGAACTTAAGAACTTGAATTGAAAGACTTTCTAAAGATCTAAGCAAACTTCATCTTCCCAGTCCCAACTTATACACAGGGTTACTTTGTCAGCCCCCAAAACTCCTCAAACAATTTAAGGATTATTAACTGACATGTTTGTCTTTAATCACAAAATCAATTCTTTTGTTAAATTTTCATAGCTCTCATTTATTCCAACGAGTCTGTATTTATTCACTTGTTTTCTTTTTTTCTTAGATTACAAGCAATTTTAAACATATATAAAAGTGAAAAGGATAGTAGAGGGAACCTCTACATACCTTCCACAAGTCTTTCCCATTTTCTTCAGAGGATCTCTTTGAGAAGTGATAACAGCCAGTGTTTTTGAGATTTATTCTGTGTGGGGTTTAGGATTGTCTACTTTAATCTTCACAGCAGCCCTGTGAGGTGGACACAGTTATACTGCCCAATGTACACATGAGGAAATAGATGTCAGGGCCAGATTGGTGATACAGGCCTGTAATCCCAATATTCTGAGAGGCTGAGGCAGGAGGATCACAAGTTGGACCCCAGCCAGGGAAAATTAGCATAGTAAGACTCCTGTCTGAAAATCACAAGGGTGGTGGTGATATATACTAAGGATATAGCTTAGTGCAAAGGCCCTGGGTTCAATCCCCAGTACCACAAAAAAAAAAAAAAAAGTCAAGACCACACATAATCCATGCTTATCAAGAGGCCTGGTGGTTTAGAAATCCCAGAAGGGCACATTTAGATCCCAACTTTTTCCTTGCTGGCTGTGTGATTTTATGCAAGTTACTTACTTTCTCATGTGTAATGAAATAGTATTTTCCTCAACAATTAAGACAAGGATTAGATGAAACAGGTATGGAAAGGAATTAGCACAATGCTAGGTACTAGGCAGCTCCCATAAATTTTAGTAACTAGTTTAATTATTTAAAATATATTATTATTTTATTCTCCTGTCCTGTGCCATAGTGTTCATTACAAGACAGGACTTGGAGCTCCCAGTCCAGGTTCTCAGATGTGGAAAGGATGAGGAGCATAATGTGGGCCGGCGGTATGGCTCAGAGGTTACAGCAGCCCTGGGTTCGATTTCCCAGCACCATGTAAACTGGGCGTGGTGGCGTATGCCTGTAATCCCAGCCTTTGAGAGGCTGAGGCAGGAGGATTGCCATGTGTTTGAAGCCAGCCTGGGTTCCATGTCTATTAGTGTCAGATTGGAAAAGTCACATCAGTCCCAACAAAACAAGGAAGCCCATTGGTGGTTTGAGGTTAAGGTTGGGGTTAGAAGGATCTGAGGAGTTGTTCTGACTTCTCACCCTTCATCCTCTCCTCTCCTATCTGGGGTCTAAATTGTGTCTTCCCCTAACACAGGCAAAGGCCAGCCCACCTAGACACCCTTCCTCAGAAAATGCTGTTTTCTACCTCTCTTGGAGCAGAGTAGATCTCTCTTTTAGCACAAAAGCTTTCTCTTCAGCTTCTGCTAAACCAGATAAACAGTGATTCTGTTGTGTCAACAAAGCACTTAATTAAATTGAGGAGAATAGCAATTAGAATTCAGGGAGGATATTTACTTCCAGATAACAGAAGCTCTGGGATTAAAATGTCATTTCATTATTCAAAATCTCTTGGAGGGAAGAGTGAGGTGAGCCTCCATTTTTTTGGGTAAGGAAACTGAGGCAGAGAAAGCTTATTGATTTGTCCAAAGTCACCAAAAGGCTAGGAGTGGCAAGTTCTGTTTGTCTTCCTAGGCTGGTGTCTGCTCACTATTGTGCTATTTGGTCAACACTCTGGAGCATGCAGACATTATATCCTGGAGTCAGGTGACAGGAGGGAAACAAGAAAGCTCTGCTCTAGCCAAAATCCAAACTTAATCCACCATGCCAACCTGCACAGTCTTCCTGAAACTGCCCACCCAGCCCATTTCACTAGCACGGAATCATCTTTCGGAAGAAAAAAAAAAAAAAAAAGCAAAACTGGGCATGGTGGCACAAGCCTGTAATCCCAGCATTCAGGAAGCTGAGGCAGGAGGATTACCATGTGTTCAAGGCCAGCCTGGGTTGCACAGTGAGTTTATGAACAGCCTGGACTACAAAGAACATAAAACGTGAGGTCAGAACCTCAGGTAGCTGAGAGAAGCAGCATGAACCCCACTGACCACGGTGAGGATTGCTGGGCTTGTGTGTGACAGGCAGAAGCATGCCATGGTTTGGGGGTTCCTGGAGAGAGGTTGCACAGGCAGGTGGGTTGCTGAGTTGGGATCCTAAGTTCCTCCTGCAGCATGCTGTGCACTGCGGGGTTCCTCTTCATCCATGTCAGGGAAACCCAGGGAGACAAGGGCTTCAAAGCAGAAACTTAGTGGCTGGGGTAGTCAGCCAGGCTATATGCTGGGTCCCTGCAAGCTGACCAGAGGGTGATGGAATGAACAGGGTGCTGGCCCCCTCTGAGGTCCCACAGGCTGCCCAGTCACAGGAGCAGGCAGTATCCATCCAGGTGCTGCCCGGCCATCATGCTACTGCATCTTTAGATCCATAGACTGCCAAGGGGAGCACTAGTGGGGCCTGAGAAGGCTAACCAAGGAAGCTAGCCAGGCCCTTTGGCCTGCAGTACCTGGCAGAAATGGTCTTTTCACGGATGAGGTCTGGGTGGTTAGCAGAGGGGTAGTTCAGAATCCCAGCCTGCCCTCCCCCAGTCCAGCCATGAAATCGCCCAGCTCTATCCTTGCCCACCAGGATCCAGAGCCCCCAGAAAAGGTGGAGGGACCCACTCCCAGCCAAGGAGGGGGCCTTGTGATCTGGAGAGACTACTCATTCTTGCTTGCTCACAGGAAGGGACAAATATCCTGTGCGTATTGAAGTTTAATTTGACCACTTGGCAGATCCTACAAGGGTTCCAGCAGAGGCCTCCGCACCTGCTCCCCGTGGTGATAGGATAATGGGGTGTGCTCCCCGGCTCATTTCAGATCTGGGCTGCAAAGGCCCTCTCTCGGTTTCCTTCCTCCACCTCAGCTCCTCAGTTTCCCAGAGCTTCCTGGTAGCTGGCATGCAAGTAGAATGAAGTTGTGAGTTGTGTGGGAGGTAGTGAGATTGCCTCCTTAATGAGTGACAGGAGCTTTCCTTGGAACCCTTGAGCTGCAGCTACAAAGGTGGGGAGCCCCAATTAGAAAGGAGTAGGAGACACCAGGGGGGAAGGCGAAAGACGCTGCCTACTACGTAGATCCTTAAGGAGGTTACTCGGTGAGACCCAGGCAGGGTTCAGAATGTCACCTCCTTTAAGTTAGATGTCCCAAGGACTGTGAATGGAGCCAGCCTTCAGAATACACTGGCCAGAAGGACAGGGAAGATTCCTGGGGAAAAGGTTTCTCCCTGGGGTCTGCAACTTAGATGTTGTAACCCAAGAGGAAGAAAAGAAACGCTAAGCAACTCACTTAATTTCAATTGGTCTCCTTTTAAGTTGCAGCCCATGGGTGTGCCTGGGGATATTTGTGTACCACAGCAATGGTAATTGAATCACAGTGTGTTTACAACAAGATAACGATCCTGGATTTTCCATGGCTCACTCTGTCAGAGTGCAAGATTAGCTCTTGGATTCATTAACAGTCATCTCCTTGTAAATGTCAGATATCTTTTTTAAAAGCCAAGTACTTAGGCAATGCCTTCTGTGCAATTCAAATCTGCTTTCCCAAATTAACTCACTAATCTGTATTGTTTCATTCACTGAAAAGAAAGGCTCCCAGGTGTTTTTAGCAGGACATAAAAATATTAAAGTACAATATTACAGTATAATCAATAGAGGTGGAGGATGGATTTTGATTTCCCGCTACAGATCTCACCTTTCCCTCATATTTAAGTCATTCCCATCAAAGCGTGAGCTCGTGAAAAACAAAAACAGCTTCGGGGCATTCCTGTTGCCTTCTCTTTTACTTACTGTGTTTTCTTCTCCTTCCTACATGTTTAGAGACTTGACCCCTAATTACTCTTCTGCTGCCTTTTTCCATGTGTCCGCTTTGCAAGTTCCCTTTAATTGTTCTCCCCTCAGAACACAGGATAGGGATAGAGCCCAGGAGGCTGGGCCCAGGCAGGCCTGGAAAGTGAAAGTTCTGTTTTCCTTTGCAAAGAAACCCTGCCCCAATTTAACCTCCAAACAATCAAACCTCAGAGATGTAGGGTCCTGACTACTAGAGGCACATCTGACCAGGGTCGGCTCTGGGCTCCAAGGCCACCTCCTCACAGAGGTCTTCCCCATCAACCCCAAGGCAAGTCTCCAATCCCTCCCCAACACCTTCGATGCTGTCACCATTGCATTGTCTTTATAGATGAGTCACCATCTAAAACCATCCTACTTGGCCATGTACTTGTTTGTCTGGCTCAAAAGAGGCTCTTGATACATATTAGTACAGTGAAAAAAATGCAATAAAGCCCACTGAATGGGGTTTGCTTTTGGGTTTTTGTTTTGTTTTGTTCTGTTTTGTTTGTGCTAGGTATTGAACCCAGACCTTTTCACTGAGCTTCATTCTCAGCCCTTTGTTTACTTTTTATTTTCAGGCAAGTTCTCACCAAATGACTAAGTTGCTCAGGCTGAGCTCAAATATGTTATCCTCCTTCCTCAGCCTCCCAAGGTGTTGGGATTGTAGGTTTGCACCACTACATCCAGCTAATGACCTACTTTCTGGTTTCAACTTTCTGATTTTTCTTCCCTCTTCTTAGCACTGTCTCCCAGATTCCTCTTTATATGCTTCATCTTTTTTTCCTCCCATCTGCCAAACTCCCCTTCACTATCATTTATTTGCTAGAACACTTGAACATAATAAGCAAATTCAGTACCACGCATTTCCCTAAATGCAGAGCCTTTACTGAAAACGTCCCATCAGGTATAATTGATGGCCCCAAACATGAGGGAGAGAGAAGCCATGCAGTCAAGAGAATTAGCAGAGAAAAAGACTCATAGGCCAAGTGGCTGAGAGAATATCTCTCAAAGCCCCTGAGGTCCCCGCTCTTTAATTCAAGACCCATAAAAGGAGGTACAGTAATTCCAGCCATTGGACTGGTCTTGGCTGTACCTTTGTCCTTTAGCCTAACACAGATTCTTCTTTGGGGCAAATGGAGACATTTCCCTCAGATCAGTATTCTGTGACTCCAGTGACTTATGCAAGGTAGTAGTAGTTAAAAAAAAAAATAGCTTGAAATGCTTTGTCTGATTCAAACTTGACTCAAGTGCTTTCCTTGGATCTATAACAGAGGAAGAGATATATCATCTCAAAAGCCAATCAGATATATGGTGAAGATAATAAGCAATTGGATGAGTATTTGTCCAGAAAAAAAATCTTTATCTCTAGCTGCATTTCCACACGAAGCGTGGGTGTTCACAGGAATGAGGGCTGCTTCTGGGGACCCGCCAACAGCTGTTCCTCCAGTGATAGAAGTCCTGTGGGAGGCAGTTCCTGAGTGCTAGGAGACACATCTGAGAGCTGGTCTCTGGGAGAATGTGGAAGTGATCAATACATAGCCAAAGTGATCTCATGGCACACACCTATATGTAAACCCAGAAACTAGTCCTCCAAAGCAACAAGTCATTTTTCTAAGAATGAAGGAGCCATGTAACCCAGAGGTCAGGGCACTTCTTGCAGGTGTGGGCACTCCTGGCTGCCCTCTGGTTGAGTGTAGGCAGACCAGGCATGGTCCTTGCCCCTGGACTCCTCCGCTTGTGGGAATGCCTTAGCAGTCGCTGCAGGCAATGGTGGGAAATTCTCAGTACTCTGAGAGGTCATGGAGGACAGAGAAACCAGACCTTCAGGCTGTAGGCCCCTCCTTCTCTCCCTGACACATTTGGTCAAATCTCTTTTCCGAACATTAAATACACTTTCAGCCTTGATTTAGCTGGAATCTTTTATTTTATTTTGTTTTGTTTTTGGTACTGGGGATGTTGCCTACGGCCTTCACGTTGAACTATATCCCCAGCCCATTTTTATTTTTGATTTTGAGATAAGATCTTAACTAAGTCAAAAATTTGCCCACGCTGAGATCAAACTTGCAATCCTCCTGCCTCAGCCTCTCAGACTGTGGAATCTGGTGGTCATCTCGTTTGCTGCTAGGCAGATTTGATAACTATTCATTAAAACTAGATGTATATCAAAAAAATTTTTTAAAGAGTCTTGGGCAGTGATTTCAGCTCTGCCATAGGCCAGCTGCATGGCTCTGGGCAATTTGCTTACCCTGGAAAGTCTTTGAGTCTTCTCATCTGAGAAACAAGGTAACCTACCTCACAGAGTTGTTGGTGAGGAGTGGAGGAGATAACTGTGACACTGGGAAGGGCTCTTGTTCTGCCTCTGTGGTACTAATTATTAACCAGGCTTAGTTTATTCTCTGTATACATGGGTCCCCTGAGTCTCCGATTGTAAAAATAGATGTTACTATTAGTGTTCCAAAGAAGAAAATGGCTTTTTATAGATATTGAGGGGTTTGGTCTACCTCTGGTTGCACTGTCTAAGCGCTCTTGTGAAAGTTGGGCTTTCTGCTTCTCTCCCAGGGAGCCCCGCAGTCCTTGGAGGCAGCAGCTCAGAAGACGGGAGAGCCTCAAAGTTGTATAAATAAAGAGCTGGTGTGTTCAAACAGAAGGGAATTTTACCCGCGCAAGCTGCACATTGACATGAGGCCATTCCTGAAGGTGATCTCACACTGACAAGACGAGGGGCTTTATAGGCACACACACGGGAGTTCCACTTAATACACTTGAGCATGGTACAAAACAGCTTCAGAACTCCCTGCGCCCTGGCGCTATCAGAGGGGACAGAAACCAGGCAGCTTGTAGCAGATGAAGGAAGAACAAATTAGGACAGTAATCACAGCCAGCCATCAGGAACAAATCGGTTGGGTGTCTGGTTTGGGTGGTGGAGACCGAGAACAGAGAAGAGGAAAGGCTAACTTTGAGCCACCTCACAAATCGGGCAAATAGACTTTGTTTTATCTTGTCAGTAGCCAGCATAATTACCACTGTGTTACCACCTCGGTGTGGTAGAGTTGATGTTCCTCCTGTGGTGAAGACTGCTTCTTTAGGAACTGTTCAGAAGTCAACTGCAGGCTCTGTCTGCATGCCTCGCCTTCTTTTCTGTTCTTTGAGGCTTCATTGATCTCCTAAGCTCAGTTTTGCTTCGGGTTCAGGGTCCGAGAGCCTTTGTGGTGAGGCTGCCCTCCATCTGTCCTACCTGCCCTCTCCTGCCCCACGGCTATCTAACCCAGCCCCTGCTGCCTGGAAGGCACTCACCGAGTGGCTCCATGAAGCCCCGTGCTCTTTCTACCTCATAGCCCTTCTGTGAGGGCCCTTCCCACCCAGGCCTTGCCCTCCTCAGAGCTTATTAAACTGGAAATAAGTGACCATGGAGCCAAAGAACCTGATGAGGAACAAAGCCCAGCCTGACACAGCTGCCAGCCCTTCATACTGCCATGGAGCACACCGTCCCAGGCCTGGATAAGAAAAGCCCAGAGCCCAAGAGGAGGTTGGGGGACATGTGCATAAGTACTGGCAGAGCTCACGATGCTAGCACTCACTAGTTTAGGGGACTCTGGAGGTCATGAGGATCACCCACCCAACCTCAGCTAATCCTGAGTTCTCAGGTTACACATTCTCTGGGCTGCCCAAATCCAGTTCTGCCTTTTGATCAAGAGTCATGCATTTAGCCAACATGGTAGTGCACACAGTCCCAGCAACTTTAAGACCAGTGCAGGCAACTTGGTGATCTCTGTCTTAAAGTAAAACTAGGAATAAAGATAATTATAATTTAAAAATAAAATTTAAGGGGCTAGAGGAATGACACAACGGTTAAAGAAAGTACTTGCCTGGCAAACACAAGGCCCTGAATTTGATTCCCCAGCACCACATAAAGCTGAGCATGGTGGTGTACGCCTATTATTCCAGCACTGAGGAGGCTGAGGCAAGAGGATTGCCACTGAGACCAAGGCTAGCTTGGACTGGGCTACATAGTGAGTTCAGGACCAGCCTGGACTACAGAGAAAGACCGTGTCTCAAAAATAAATAAATAAAATTTAAAAGGAGGGATGCAGGAAGTATAGCTCAATGTTAGAGCACTCCTGGATTCAATCCTCAGAATTGAAGGGTGGAAAGGAAAAGTGTCATACATTTGCTCGAAATCTGTCTGGCTCCATTATGTTGGGTCTGAATTTCCTGGCTTCCCATTAGATAGGCTCATCCCAGTGGTGGCAAGATAGGCACTACCTTCTCTTCTCCAGATCATTACAGAACTGATGTGTGCACAAGACCCTGCATTCAATCTTTCGCACCAATAAATAAACAAATAAATAAATAAATACAAAAAAAGACCAATATCCCTGCCCTTCAAGCCAATGTAAGCAACAGACACTAAATATAACAAATAGCAAAGAGTTGGGCCTAGTGTTGCAAGTTATAAGTCTAAGAAGATTGCAAGTTCAAGCTCAGCCTGGGCAATTTAACAACTCCATGAGATCATGTGAGTCTCAGAGACATCCAGTGACAGGCTGGCAGCTGAGGGAGTGAGGATTCAAAACCACAAAGCCCACACAACCTGATGTTGAGTGGGATCTGCCTGTGCAGGATTTCGCTGGACATCACTGTTCCGTGCTCAGAACATAAGAGCAGAGCTGGAGAACATATTTTAATCTTAACAATAATACAAGGTGCCTTATGATTTTCATAACTTAGTTTTATTTATTAAAGAAAAGCTTACGGAAGTGTTTGTTTGGTTTTTGTCCTGATGGCATGCAAACCTAGGCCCTTGGACATGCTAGGCACACACTCTACAACTAAGCTACACCACCAGCCCTGGCGTCAATTGAATACACAAGGAAGTTGGACTATATTGAGGCAATTTTCAAATTAGAACTGCTTTTCTTCCATAATTAAGAATGTATTGAAATTAATAACTTATATTTGTTTATCACATAGCATACTACATCGGGCTTCCAAATGTATTTTCCTGGTTTCAAGGAAATGTAGAACATGTATTGTTACGTCCATTTCACAGATGGAGAAGGTGAGGTTTAGTGACAAATCATACCGCTAGCTGGAAGCAGACAGAAGCCTCACTTCTTTCTCCTGCATGCTCCTGTCTCCTGTGCTCACCACCCACAGCAGTGCTCTAGGAAAGCCTGCCATGGGCCTAGAAGTGCATGCTCAGTTGGAGTGCTGGGCCTGAGCAGCAAGGGGAGAACTGCCAGAAGCCTTTCCAAGGACAGATGAGAGCTTTGGGTCAGTTGTCCATAGACAGTTGGAGAAACTGAGGTGCAGGTTTTATGTGGCTCCAGGATCTGTGACATGAAGTGCGGGATCCTGAGTTGTGCTCCCCAGAACCCTCTCAGATGCCTCTCGCAGGTTGGTCTCGGTGTTTACAGAGTGTGTGTTACTCTCCTCCCTCTCCGCCCAGACCTGGATTTCCAAGCTGCTAACACAGCTCTGTTCTAAATAATGCTCCATCCTGCCATTGGTTTACTTGAAATTCCTGACTGTATCTGCTATAGTTTGAATCTCAAGTGTCTCCCAAAGCCTCATATATTTGGAACTGTGTATTATTGGGAGTTAGAACCCAGCTGGAAGGGGCAGATGCTTAGGGTTTGACCTGGAAAGATTGTGTCAACTTATTGCCATTGGGGGACTCCCGTGGCAGAGCTTTCAGGTGTATGTTGTAGACTTGTGGCCAGGAAGTGAGGAAGGTCACTCACCCTGAAGGAGGGTGGCGTGCCTGTGGGGCAGCTTGAACTAAGTAAAGGAAGGAGGAAGAAACACCCTTAAGCTTCTGGCTGCAGACATTGCTTGGCTCTGCTTTCGTTTGGCTTCTGCCTGCAATGGGGTGAACAGCTCTCCAGCCTCTGCCATGTACGTCCATCATTGCCAGCTGCCCTATGAATGGACTGTGTGAGACCTTCTGAAACTATGAGCTAAACAAATCTTTTCTCCCTCAAATTGTTTGGGCATTCTGTCACAGCAACAAGAAAGTAACTAAGACAGTGTCCCTATTGGCCTTCCAGTTAAATTTTTAGCATCAAAGATGCATTTCTTTTACAAATAGAAAAATACAACAAGTCCAAATTTTGTAAAACTCCAAATTGCCACATGCAAGATGTGGCCTGTGTGTAATGTGCACTGTCCACTGTGTGCTGCCACACAAGACTTTCTGTCCCAGCACATGCTTCCTCCAACACCCAGAATTTTCCTGCCTTCTCCTCCCCGCAGGACTCAGCTTTGTGTCACTTGACAAACCAAACTTCCCAGCCTGTCTCGGATTCACCTCCCATAAGGTCCTGTGGAAGCCATTACTATCTGTCATAACCTGTACCGCACATCGTTGCAGCTTGTGAGGTTCATGGGCGTTTCCCCATAAGTTAGCTTCCTGTGAGTAGATATTTAGCCTTTGGCCCTGGTGCCTGGCACAGTACCTGACATACAGTGGATGTTCAATAAATGTTCCTTAGCCAAATCAAGGCTGGGGAATCTTTTTTCTGTCAAGGGCCACTTGGATGTTTATGACATCATTAATGGGCCATAATAAATTAGTGACTTAAAAATTAGCCTGCTGTATTTGGTAAAACATTTAATTATTATTTTTTGGTTTTGGGCAGTAGTGAGAAAAGAACCCAGGGTCTTTACACTGAGCTACATCCTCAGCCCAATTTGTATTTATTTTTTGTTTTGCTTTGTTTTTAATGAAGTAAATATTTTATTTGTATCTTATTGTGCTGCAGAGCTGTTGCTTCACTGCATAAAAACAGCACCAGCAAAGGCAGCAAGTGGTAAAACTAAGCCCTGTCCCTGTCCTTTATCTGACACTGGAGAGCTAAGAGGCTCTCCTCTTATTTCCAATTATTTCCAGTGGGAAGATTATTAAGTATTTTGACCCTATTCCAGAGAGGGACATAAGCATGTTACAATACAATATAAAGCTTATGATAATAATGTTATCCTTGAGTTCCATAGGTTTTATCACAATTTAAGGAATTCTAAATATCACTGCCCATGACTTGGTCTAAAAATCTTAAGGCATGAAAATAAGTTACGTGTTCTATGTGCGTTCATATTGTATCTGTATTTTCTTCTGGTAGCAGTATTGAGAATAGTTTCTTTCCCATAAGTGTTGCTATAGTTGTTCTTCTAAGTCTTCTGTCCACCTCTAATGTAAGACAACTGTACTGGAGGAAGTTACTCCATTCTGGTTTATCCACGGGCACCATTTTCACTCTTCAGTAGATTTGCTGTGTTTCTCATATGTCTCTTCACTCGTTAGCTTATTGAGTTCTGAAGGGTCACTCAGTGTCATCTTCATCATCCAACCATCTTCATAACAAGATTCGTTGACAAGCTACATTTTCTGCAAGTGCTTCATTGATTTCAGTTACTTCTCTTGATAGAGGAAGAGTAGAGTTCCCTGGCAGCTTTCACACTTTCCAAAGCACCAAACTCATCTTGATTTTCCAATTTTGTCCCAACTTCAGGTACACTCTAGTAAACCACATCTCCCAATGCTTCCTGTGCAAAATTGCTGATCCACACTGTCACAATACCACTTTTGTGGTAATCCATTTGTGTTTCTCTGTGAATCTACACATTGAAAACAGAACAGGCCTTATGTGCAGCATCCAGATGGCACCCACCAGAGCCACCAGGGCAGTGGCCAGGGCCCAGTGGGCACTGTGGCTGGACACAGCTTGCAGGCTGTGAACTGTATGCTCTCATAGCACCGTGATCACAGGGGTCCCCACTTTTTATTTTGACCAGCCCGGGCTCCATAGTAAGTTCAGGACAGCCTGGCTATAGAGTGAGACCCTGTCTCAAAAAGAAAAAAACTAAAAGAACAACAACAACAACAACAACAACAACAAAACAAAAATAAAGAATGCCACAGTGGAAAATTCCACACAATCTAATTACACTCACATAAAATATAAAATGATCTCAGGGCTTTGTGTATAAGGGGTATCTAAACCCTAAGTGGGTTTTGTGTTTAGTCTGAGGTTTTATCTCCCAGATATACTCCTTATGATTGTGCAAATATTCTAAAATCTGAAAACATTTGAAGTCTAAGATACCTCTGGTCTCAAGCACTGCAGATAGGGACTCACCCTGTACTACCTGCTCCAATCACTCAGTTTGGTGATTGCATTCAAAACTTAATAAAAGACCAAGCAACATTTTATTTAGTTTTAGCTTTTTAGCTAACATTTTGAATCTGGAATATACCTAGAAGAGTTTTTATTTGTAAATTTAATCATGGTTTGGTGTGTCACCTGCCTGCTTAGCTCCTGCCCCTTAAAGAACTTCTTCTGCTAGTTTCCTATGCAGTGTTTTTTTTTATTTTTTATTTTTATTTATTTATTTTTTTGAGACAGGGTCTCACTCTGTAGCTCAAGTCAGTCCTGAACTCACTATACAGCCCAGGCTAGCCTTGGAATCACAGCAATCCTCTTGCCTCAGTTTTATGAGTGCTAAATTACAGGCCTGTGCCACCATGCCTTATGTGGTGCTGGGAAGTCGAACTCAGGACATTGCACTTGCTATGCAAGCGCTTTAACTACTGTGCTATTCATCCAGCCCCATATGCAGCCGTTCTGAACTGTATAATGCAAATGCAAACAAATAAATAAACAATAGAAATTTTATGCGATTTTAGGATATCATATGCATTTTTCAGAGTCTTATTATTTCTTGTTCGTTATTTCTTGGAGTCCTATGTTAATTCTGAAAAGATATCTCATCCTTGTTAATGGTCACATGGTCCATCCATTGTATGAATTACCGTAATTTCTTTGACTAGTGTCCCGTTGATAGGCTATTTAGATTACTTCCAACTTGCTGCAATGAATGAATGAATATTTATAGGTATGTTAGGTAACATCAGTGTTCATATATCCTAAAATAGCTCTTGACCCTTTTCTAAGCAACACACAATTGAATGACAAGAATTTCAAGGGAGGACTTCTTTTGCTAACAAGGTTCAGCTGAGGAGTCTTCCCAGTCTCTACCTCTCTCTGTCTGCCTCTACCTCCCCATTGTGAAATGGTCAGACTATTCCTCCCCCATGAAGGCTCAGAGCTGCGTGTTGTTGAGACTGAAGGTTTAACTTCTTGGCTTTGAACTTCTTCCCAAGAGAAAGAATGTTTTTCTCTTTCTATCCAATTTCCTGTTAGATTAAAACCTTTAAAGCAGGGATTGTTGAAATAAATCCCTTTTTGAGTCTACTAACAGCAGCTTACTATGAGCAAGGCAGGTTTTTCCTGTGATACTTTTTAAAACCTTCCCATGTTTTTAGGCATGAATTTTATTTACTGTACCAGGCCAAATCTGCTTTGTCTCCAAAAGGAGAAACCCAAGAGAAGGAAAATTATTGACCTACTTTAGATTGTTTTATGTCAACATATCTCATCAGCTATGAGCACTAAGCTCACAAGTGAGAAACGCATGGAGTGAAAAGCCAGAAAGTGAGGAAACGTGGAGGGGGATTTCAAGAGTATCAAGTTGGCAGGTGAGTAGTTGTCTCTGCCCAAGGAAGGCTGGAGTTTAACAGTGGAATGGACAGTTAACTGTCACTAATGAGTGAGAGTGAGGCAGGAGACGCTCAGCTCCCCCGTGTCACATGCCAGCTCTGTCACTGGAAAGCTGGGAAGGAGCAGAAATCCCAGTGGCAAAGGCCAGAAGCTATCTCACCAGGCATCTAGGTCTGAAGAGTCCACCTGGGTTCAACCCCTTGGGTCTCCAACTCTACCTGCCCAATTCCTTTAATCACAGAGAAGCTGTCCCTCTACCTGCCAGGGAAGACCAGAAGTTGTCAGTCCCCACTGCACATTGGCACCACCCAAGGATCTATAAGAACTCCTCGTTTCAGAGAGGCTGGTTTTATTGTTTGGGGTTAGCTCCAAGGTATCATATCTTTAACTCTCTTTAAATAATACTAACATGCAGCCAGAGCGGAAACAACAGCTATGGAGATACTTGGGTGGTGAGGTTACAAATAGTTTCACGACTCAGAGAAAGAGGGGAGAGGCATCAAATGTACAGAGAAGTCCAAACCCACAGTGATCCTGGCAACCTCACAAAGCCCACCCAGCTCTAAGTCCTCAATGCCTTCCATTTGTTCTCAGGATAAAAGACAAAAATCCTCTGCTCCTTCAAGACCTTGGGAGGTCTGACTCCTTTCCACCCTTCCTACTACTCTGTCTCTGCCCTGGTCCCATGCTTCTCACACCAAGGCACTGGAGGTGCTCTCTTCCCTTCTGCCATTGGCTTTGGCCCATGCTGTACATCTTTATGTAGTAACTCCTTTCTGTATGCATCCTGATCACTGCAAGGGGCACAGGACAAGACCCCATCAAGGTCAGTGGGACCTGCCCCACAACACTGGGTGCTACAGCCCCACCCATCTGCTCTGTAAAGGCTGACCATCCAGGAGCAGCCCTCCTGGACACTTAAAGGAAGGGAAGTTGACAAGAAAGAAGAGAAAGGTTAGACTTGTAGCTCCGTGACAGAGCACTCTCCTAGTGTGCTGGGGGCTCTGGGTTGGATCCCAGCACTGCAGGAAGAGAAGAAACAAAACACCTATTCCTTTTACTAAAAGTAAGGGACCATAGGGCGTTGCATTTTCTTTGTCTCATTTGCTCTTTGTGGTATGTTAACCAACAGGACAGTGGATACAAGCTGGACGGTTGTGAAGATCCAGGAGGACCCCTCAGAGAAAACACCGCCCAAGGTAGAGCCAACGTTCTTGGTGTAAAATCTCAGCACTGTAACTGCCGGATGAACTCTGTGTGGTTAAATGATAAAATAGGGAGGGGCTCTTGCATTTCTTCCCAGCTTGTGGGTGGAAAGTCAGAATACAAAACAAAACATGATGTGTTGAGAGCCTGCCTGTATTCTTAGTGTATCACAGCAAATGATATAACATGCTTTATGTTCTTGGATTGTATTATTAAAAGATTGCTATTTGGCCAAAGGCTACAGTTTTATGCAAAAGAGTGGAGCCCTTGGGAATGTTACAGAAAGCCCCCAAACACCTCCACCTTCTGTTCCATCTGCATTGCTGGAAGGCCTGGATGTGCAGGTGAAGGGGCTGAGGGTTCTTGGGAGAGGGCTGATATGCAACAAGGCAGAGACCATCCATCCTATTTAGACACCCAGCCTCTGCCACCCATAGTCCAAGTGGCAAGAGTTGCTTGATGGTGACGTCCTTTGAAAAAAAAAAAAACTTTGTATTTGATGGTGATGGTGGTACTATGAAATACTGGCCTCAGAACCACTGGGCTTTGGGGCAGAGCTCACGTCTCTTGACACTGAGCGAGACTCTGAGTTCTGTCGGACACCTGGGTGTGCTGCCTGATGCTGCAGCTGGCTCCACCCAGGCGTCAGTGCTGTTCTGTATCCTCACTGCTTCTTGGGGGAAACAGTGAGAGCCCCCTGCATCTACCGGCATCTGCTTCCTCAAGGACCAGACCCCAAAAAGGGGCTTATTGCTGCTGCACAAAGTGGGAGCACATGGGGCATGGGGTGATGCCTTCCTCACTCCAGTGCTGGAATTAGCCCATTCTGGAATTATTTCTGACCTACTTGGCCCTTTTTTTAAAACTCCCATGATGGTCCAGGCTGAGCTGAGAGAAGGAACCCTGAAGTAGGGATACCTCCACCTCAACCACAGCCCAGGCTTCAGGGCCCTCACCTGCCAGCTAGGAGTGAGGAGTGCCCCCTCAGGGATGCATGAGGAACACAGGAAATAACTCATGCAAAGTATCTTCTTCTTCTTCTTCTTCTTGAAACAATGTCTCACTGTGTAGTCCAGGCTGGTCCTGAATTTACTATGTAGTCCACACTGACCTCAAACTCAGGCAATCCTCTTTCCTCAGCCTCCTGAGTGCTGAGATTCCAGCATGTGCCACTATGCCTGGCTTATGTGGTGCTGGGGAATTGAACTTAGGGCCTTGAGCTTACTAGGCAAGCACTTTACCACTGAGCTATTTCTCCAGCCCTCTTCTTCATAAGTATTTATCTCAGCTTGGGCATCACACCTTCTCATGGTCGGTGGTTGCCAACCTATACAAGGACACCTCAATTCTTCTTTTCCCTGGGCAGGAAGTGGGAAGCAGACCCTTGGAGCACCTTGAAGAAAAAGGCCCATAGTCACAGATTTCAATTTCACCCTAAACTAGATTTTCTTTTTACATTTTTACTATTTTTTCTTGTTGACATGCTAGCCAAAAATAATAATTTTTATACTAATGTTAAAAGATATCACAATTTCTGAATATTGGGCAATAATGTATTATGGTAGTCTGATCCCTGAGTTTGGAAAAGCTTAAAAGCCTTTTAAAAGCCCTTTGCTGCAATGATCTGATATAGCCAAGTAATTATTTCCATCCACTGACCAGCATCAAGTTTACTCCACAAGCTCTAAAAATCTTTTTCTTCTACTGTTCCTAGTTTTGAAATTTTTCCCTTAAAAGTGATAATTAAAACATAAAATTATTACATAAATAAAATATTTAAAATCCTGTCAGTGTTCCACAAAGAAAGTTTAGGAAAGCAAATTATAAATTATCTATTCTTGGGTTTAAGGAATGGCACAGGGATTAAAATACTTGCCTAGTAACCACAAGGCCCTGCATTCAATTTCCCAGCACCACATAAGCTGGGCAAGGTGGCGAATGCCTGTCTGTCATCCCAGCACTTGGGAAGCTGAGGCAGGATTGCCTCAAGTCCAAAGCTACCCTGGGTTCCATAGTGAGTTCAGGACCAGCCTAGGCTACAGAGCAAGACCCTGTCTCAAAAAAAAAGAAAAGAAAAGAAAAGAAAAGAAAAAAGAAAAAAATAATTTATTTATTCTTAAATCTAATTGATGCCACTTAGTATGTTTTGAGTATTTTTTGTTAAAATTCAATGTAGAGGTAAATTTAAGCAAAAGTAATCCTGAACAATAAAACAAAAAACAGGATGCATCCCAATACTAGACATCAAGTTATAGTAAAGCAATAGTGATTTAAATAACCATGGTTTCAGCACGAAAACTGACTGGTGAACCAATGAAACAGAATTGGAGATGCAGAGATGACTCTGAACACCCTCAACCATCTAGTCTTCAAGAAGGCGCCAAAACATACCCTGCAGAAAAATAGAGCCTCTTTAACCATTGGTGCTGAGAAAACTGGCTATGCACATGCAGAAGAATGACACTAGACCCACAACTTTCACCATGTACCAAAATCAAATCAAAATAAATCAAAACCAAAGCATCGTTTCTGCTGGAAGATAAAATTGGCAGAACACTTGAGAATGTAGGCAAAGAATTTCTCAGTATAATACCTTTTGTACAAGAAATAACACCACCAAAGGAGGTTATATCTTAAAAAGCTTCCACCCAGCAAAGGAAACAATCAACAGTGAATAGAAAACTGACAGAATGGGGAAAAAAATTGCCCTCTATTCCTCAGACAGAGAGATTAATATCTAGAATATACAAAGAACTGAAAAAAGACTCCCCAAAATGGAAGACCCAGTCAAAAGCTGAGCGATTGAAATGTATAGACAGTTCTCAGAAGAAATAAAAATGACTAATAAATACATTGGAAAAAACATTCAGTGTCTGTAGCCATAAAAGAAATGCAAATCAAAACACTGAGTTTCCAGGGCTGGAGGAAGGGCCAAGCAGTTAAAGCATTTGCACTGCCAACACAAGGCCCTGAGTTCAATTCTCCAGCACCACATAAAGCGGGGTGTGGTAGTGCATGCTTGTAAACCCAGCACTCGGAAAACTGAGGCAGGTGGATTGTTCTTAGTCCAAGGCCAGCCTGGGCTACACCAATGAGTTCAGGACCATTCTGGGCTACAGAGTGAGACCCTGTTTCAAAAAAAGAAAAGAAAACACTGAGTTTCCAGCTACAGTAGGAACAGCTAGTATTAAGAACTCAAAAAAAAAAAAAAAAAAAAAGGCAAATGCTGGGGAAAAAGGAATCCTCCTACCACACTGCTGGTAGGACTATCAGCTGATACAACCATTATGGAAAGCATTATGGAGAAATAGAAAATAGGTATCTAATTTGACCCAGCTATACCTCTTCTGAGTATCTTCCCAAAGAATAAAAGTTATCATTCATAGTGACACATGCATACCTATGTTTATAGCAGCACAACTCAAAATAGCCAGATCCTGGAAGCAGCCAATATGTCCAATTAGTAGATTAATGGATAAAGAAGATGTGGTATCTACACACACTGGAATACTACTCTGCCATAAAGAAAGATAGATTTGAATCATTTGTAGGAAAATGGATGCACCTTGAAACCATCATGTAAGAGAAATGAATCAGACACAGAAGGTTAAATTTCCCAATATGAGAAATGAGAAAAACAAGTAAGACAAAGATGAGAAAGCCAAATTATAACAAAGTAAAAGAACAAGGGAATAAAACAGAAAGATCAATTTTATGGAGAGGGAAAATGGATATGGTGGGTGTTGAAAAAGTCAGAAAGGAGACGAGAAATAAAAATGATCAAAATGCAATATATATATATATATATATATATATATATAAATTCCTCAAACTGAATGCAATTATTATGCATTGCAAATACATACTAATAAAAATGATAATTTGGGGGGAAAGTAAATTTATTACCAAATAACAAAATTAAAAATTAAAATAATATCATTTATCTGTAGAGCAGCTGAAAATGATATTATTAAGTACATACAATGATCATTGTCAGCTTTTCATTTTTGTGCATTTTTGGACACTTTTTTTTAAAACAAAACTTAAAATTAATGCCATGAAAGAGTTAAGCTCAGTTTCTGCTAACATAAGGTCCGGTCACCCCCACTTTCAAGTGGAGTGATACTAGCCAGGGACGTGTGCTCCTCAGATCTTCCATATCATGAATCGTATCTGCAGAACATGAGCCCTGACAAGGCTGCAAGGCCTCGGCCAAGTGCAGGGATGGCTTCAGGCAGTGCAGAGCATGACCAGAATGAGGCTCAGGTCAGAGCACATCTCCTGACAGCAGAGTGGACTCCGCCCAGTCCCCCCTCCGAAGTTATCAGTCTCTAATGCAGCGGAGTGTCACTGCTGAAAGTTAAAGAAGGCATTTGCCTGTCCAGAAGATAAATGATAATGCTTAAAAAGGATTTCAAGTCCTTGAAGAAAAAAATAAGGGGATGCTAAGAAATTTTTTTAACTCTTTAAGGTTCAATTTTCCCCCCACTGGTCTTATGGGTAATTGTCAGCGGGGTTGGTTGGTTGGTTGTTTTCCCCACTCCAAATCTTCTTGGTTAACTATAAGTCGTGATCCGATGCCCATCCAGGGAGGATGCTGCGAGGCCTGGGCATGGCGAGAACACTGCAAGCTCTGGGGTGGGTGTCAGCAACTGAGTCCCAGGGAGTGGAGAAGTGAAGAGCTCTTGTTTTAAGTGCAGAGCTTCCCACCCTCCACTCCACTGCCGATGTCCACTTCTTTTCATCTTCTAGGCTAGTGGTTTTCACACAAGGTGGCCATTAGAGTTGTCGGGAAAGAAAAGAAGGAAAAAGACTTCTGAGTCCTGCACAAAGCTTCAGCCTCTCCAGACAGGGGCAGAGGCCACAAAGTGTGCATTTTTAGTGAGTTCCAAGGTAACGCTGATGCTAGTGGTCCAGGGACCACACTCTCAACCAATACATGAGTCTTGCTTTCACATACATATTTCTGAATTTGCCAGCATCTCTTTAATCTGTTTTTTGTTTGTTTGTTTGTTTTGTTACTTGGTTTTTGCTTTTTCTCCTCCAGTGCTTAGGAATAAAACCTAGGCTTTCAGACGAAGCTACTCTCCAAGCCCTTTTTAAGTTTTTATTTTGAAACAGAGTCTCACTAAGTTGTTAAATTGTCCAGCTCAAACTTGCAATCATCCTGCCTCAGTGTCCTAGAGTGCTTGAGACTAGAGGTGCATGTCACCACACGCAATTTTAATTTGCTTAACCGTTTTAAATGGCAACAGGATGGGAGAGAGGAATTGGCAAGGGCTGTTTAGGCTCCATATCACAGTCATCAGGAACACTGATTTTGGAGTTTGACTCCTTCAGTTCAAATCCTAGTTCCACCACTTACCAGCTCTGTGGTCTCTTGTAAATTACTAAACTTCTCTGGACTTTTTTTCCTCAATTGTAAGGAAGTGATAACAATACTACAATTTCATGGGATGATGACATAAAGGAGTTAATATGTGAAATGTGCTTAGACAAGTACCTGTCACAGATTAAGTGCTCAAGAAGAGTTGGCGATTAGTTTATTTTTCAAATCTTAATTATATAGCCATGATTTTTTTTTTGACAGGAGAGCTTTGGGCTGAAGTGATGACCTGATGACATCTGTACTTTCCAAACCAGGTTCCATGGCAAGGGACTAGCACTGTTAGGACTCACTTAGTCCTCTACTGAAGGCCTCCTTTTGCTGACATCCAAATGTGGGCAGGGGACCCAAAGTGAATCAGGAAGACTTAGCAGACTCTGTGTGTGACACTGTTGCTACAATATATAACTCCTTCAACCTGGCTTTAAGACTTGGGTTGAGGGCCCTGAACCCACGGCCTCATGCGTGCTAGCCAAGCATCCTACTACAGAGCTACACCCCAGCCCTCACTTTGAAATATTCTGGTGAGGACTGAGAAATTTAGGAAACCCACATACAGCCTAAGAAGTCTCTAAGGAATAGTTAGAAACAATGGAACTTAAAAATAAAAAGCAGGTCTTATGCAAACCCATTTCCATTGTTCCTATTCTGTCAAAAAAATGGCTCAGAGTTTTATTGCCTTTTTAAAGAGATGAATGTGTAGGGCTGGGACGTAGCTCAGTGGCAGGGCACTTGCCTAGCATGGGTGAAGCTCCAGGTTCCATCCCCCACACTGAGACAGACACAGGGACAGGGACAGTGACAGACAGGTGTAACAGCTGGTCCCACTGTTTTAACAAAGGCTGAAGTAAAGAGACTTCAAACAAGATAAAGTTTACTTGTCTTTATGGAAGAAGCCAAGCAACTCAAGGGGCAGGGTGGTGAGACAGTTCCACTCATGAGACTATGCAGGGACCGAGGTCCCTGCTTCTCACTACCTATGTCATTCCCTTTGCTGTCACTTCTGTATGCATAGCCAGGACTGGCTCAGTGTCTCTCTGACTCTGCAACAGGTGACAGAGTATCAGTGACAGGGCCACAGCTGCCTCTAAGGGCACCATTCAGGAATTACACCTAGTCCTCCTGCACTCACTCCATGGGTCCCCCCAACTCTCAGGGAAGCTGGGATGTCAAAGGTCCTGCTGGGACCTTCCCAAGCTACTTTTCAAGCCAGAACTTGAGGGAGTTCTGCTACCCTGTGAAGAAGGGAGACAGACGCAGTTAGGTAGCCATCTCTGCCACACATGGACACATATTTCTGTCCTGGAGATGCTGTCACTGTCCTACCTCTCGGACCCAGTGAAAGACCCTCGTGGAGTGTCTTCCCTCGGAAGAGACCCCGGCCCCAAGGATCAGTCGAGACCACTCGAACGGATGCAATCAGCAAGAGGTTTATTCAGTTACACAGGTACCTGGGGCGCCCAGTTCCTCCGAGGGGACCGGGGCGCCGCTGGGTCTGTGCTAGAAGTTTTTATAGGGTTGGGGAGCATAAGCGTGGTTACAGAAGCGAGACGCGCGTAGTTACTGGGACCTCATTGGTCAATTTAAATGAGAACAAGCCAAAAGCCCGCGTGCGCGTAGATGTCGGGCAGGGGAGTGCTGACTTGGCTCTATCTAGGGTATAGGGTGTTTAGGACACTAGGGAATTAGGGTGGGGGTGCAATATACTAAGCTACCAAGCTGGGGCTGGGGTCTTTCACCAGCATCAGATATACCTTTCTCACAGCAGCTCGCTAAGCTCTATATGTTTCCTTTTTATCCATAAACACTGCAGACTTTGGCTGCCCACTCTGTGGCCTGCCTGGGAAAAGGTGCTTCCTCCACTGGTCTTTATGGTGTCACAAGTGCATATTTAATGCATTTGTGAATTTCCCTAACATTTTTTTTTAAATACAGAGACATCTGTGAGGTTTCTGGTGGTGCACTTTCCATGGGCCCTGATGGAAGCTGCCTGAGAAAGCTGCTGCTCTTCTTTAAGACCAAGCCCTTTCCTGGGGGCAGCCAACGCCTCCTGCTTTTTGTTGTTCTTCCTATCATTTGGTGCTTCTATCACTTCCCAGGGAGCTAGAGGCCTAACTCGGTTCCACACTTGCACATTGGATGGCCACAACTACCATTGCATAGCCTCGGGTCCTCTGTGAGCTCCAAGCAAGCTTATTATGAGTCAAGCCTACAAACACTCCGAATATTCAGGAGATTTGCAGGTGATGATAACAAGCTCCTTGCCCTGCAGCACTCACATAGACAGGACAAACTCCTTGTAAAGAAGCTGTACTACAGGAACACAAAGCATACGGCTCCCTAACTGCAGCACTCAAAGAACTCACAGCCACCAGCAAGAACCTGCAGGGACAATAAGTAGCCCGTGCAACACTGAGTCAAAACATCATAGTGCACAGTGAGACCCGCCTGACTAGAGTCTCTCTAGGTAGAACCTGGAAACCTGTCAGAGAACATGGGACCTCAGCACTGGAGTTCTTACACAGTGATTTGCATGCCTGTTGTATTTGAAGAAACCCTGGAATATATATAACCCTGGAATATAAAAACCAGCTCTGCTGTTGACAAGGGCTTTGGAGCAGGCAGGACATAACACTTCTCTGGACCTTGGTTTCCTTTCCTACACACCAAGGAGTTGGGTTGCATCTCTACCCCACCCCTGCTCCATGAACCAGTGATATGCCTGGCCTGCTGGTGATGAGCAGCAGCCAGAGCCGCACCAGGATCCATCGTAAGCTCTGCCCACTGCTCCTGCTTCGGGGAGTTGCCAGCCTGCTATCTTTACCTGTCCCCGCACAGTTCCATTGCACCTGACCTTGGGGGTGAGTAATGACCAAGGCACCTGGAGGAAACCAGCTATCTGAGACCCCCACGTCCAGAATGAAAGCTCAGTTTGGCCATGGCCTTCTGCCATGTACAAGGCCTCAGTAATCCCAGCGGCATCCTTACCAGGCTCCTCTTCCTCATTTAAAACAACAAGACCAACTCCAATCTCAGTTCTCATTGCCTTTGATTCAGTGACTGTGGAATTGCATGTAGAAAGAGGAAACACCAAATAGTCAGCGCTACCACCGAGAGAGCTCAGGGGCAATCCACTTGGTCTGCCTCTCCTCTGTCCTCACTCACCAATTGGCTAGATGAAAGTCCTTTGGTTCACTCAGAAAACATGCACAGGGCCTCCCTCCATGTCTGGATAAGATGCATTCCCTGCTGCAATGCCCACCTGGGCCAGAGGAAAATGATGTGGACGATGCCTGAGGACCGCAGAAGTGGCAACTGATCCAGATGGGAGCAGGAAGGAGAGGGGGATTCAGGGAGGGTATGTTGATCACCTTTCCTATTTTGGCTCAAGGTTTCAGTCAGGGGCTTGGACAAGGCAGAACATCGCAGCAGAAAGTGCCAGGCAGAGTGAAGCTGCCCAACCCATGGTGTCAAGAAGAGAGAGAGAGAAGAGGGGCCAGGGTCCTCATATCCCTCCAAGGATGCACCCCCAGTGACTTTCCATGAGGCCCTACCTCCCAGATGCCCTGTGGGCTGGCAACCAAGCCTTAGGGGGACATTTAAGACCCAAATGCCAATGGAGGGCTGAATCCTCTATAGACACATAAGTACACTCCCTCCCAGTCCTACAGGATTGGAAGTCCAGGACCAGAGCGCTGGCATCAGGGATGGGCCTTCTGACTACGCCAAACAGGGCGGGAAGTGAGAGCCTCCAGCCCCAGGGCCCTTCTGGAGAGGCACCGATGTGCTGACTGGGCAGAGCCCTCCAGGTCTGTGTGCCCTCCACCGGGCCCCATTTTCCAACTCTGCTACATAAGATTAGGGCTCCAGCTCCTGAATTTAGGGGGATGAAAAATTTTAAATCACAACAGTATATGATGAAATCTCAAACTGCATTGAAATGTTTTATTTCTTTAGAAAAAAAAACAAGAAGCAAATATGAAAAAAAAATGTTAAAATTTCACAAAGCTAAGTGGAAAGCCCCTGAGTCATGATTTTACAATATTGTTTCCTGTATTCCTGTATTCAGTGATTCTTTTTAAAGCAGTTAAAACTTTCATTATTCAAAGTTCGGCCTTAGTTTGTTCCAACACTTTCTATATATCAGATTATCTTACGAAAGGAAGGAAATCACCGTTCTGTGGTTCACACCCTAAATTGATAGGTTCAATTTTAATCAAAAGGTGAAATTATACCTCAGCCTTTGATCAATACAAATGCGTCCTCTGCTGGTCGTTTCATGAACTGCATCCAGATTGGAAATCATTGAGAAAAATATTCAGTAAAACTGCTTGTCCTGAGTCAGGTATGTTAAATAAAGAAATATTACAGAATTCCTTGTGTCCTGAAGATACTGTAATCAGTTCCTTCCCTCTACTAATGTTATCAGGACATATTATGCAAAGTAGAATGCAGTCACAGGTACAGCCCCAAGCAGCCTTTTCACTTTCCCCAACCAGATTGTTCACTAACAATCTTGTTCCCCACCAGTCTCCATGGTGGTGTATAAGAAAGTGAATGCTTCAGAAGACAGAGAGGGCTGGAGGAGTAGCACAGTGGTTAGATCACTTGTCTATCAAGTGAGTTTGATTCCCTAGACCACATAAGCCAGGCATGGTGGCACATGCCTGTAATTTCAACATTCGGAAGGCTGAGGCAGGAGGATTGCTTTGAGTTTGAGGTCAACTACATAATGAGTTCAGGACCAGCTTGGACTATAGAGTGAGACCTTGCCCAAAAATAAAGAAATAAATAAAAAAGACAGGAGGACCCAGCATGTCTGAGAGCCCAGCGTTCTAAAAGGCTGGGACAGGAAGATCACCAAGTTCAAGTCCAGCCTAAGTAACCCAGGGAGATCCTGTCAAAAAAAAAAAAAAAAAAAAAGATGAGACAGGAACCCATGCTGCAAAGATGCAAAGAGACCCTGAGAACAGAAATCAGCGATCCACTGCAAATTGAAAAATGATGGACTACTGGTACTAGGAGGCCAGCTGTGGGGCATGTATAGGACTTCTTCATTGAGTGGCCTTTGTTTTTTAATCAGTTTTCTTTTTAATGTTATAACTACACTGGGGTTTTAAGAAAAAAAATAAACACATGTAAACCTTCTGATATACTATATTGGTTTTTTTCTTAATTCTCTTCCTTATTCATTCAGATTTTATTGTGTTCTAACACATGATTTGATAGTATATATTTTTATTTGTCATAGTGCTTCCATATTGCTTATCTTTTACTCATAATTTCAAATGTCTTAGTAACAAACTGCTTCCCAAGGTTTCCTTGTTCGACTGTTTTCTAATTAACAATGTAATAAATGAGTTGTTATGGAAAACTCTTCTTTGATCATTTTCCTTATCATAAGTACCCAGGAGTGAAATTCCTGGTCAAAGGCTAGACCACTCTCCTAGGTCCTGATACATATAATTACACCACTTTCCCCGAGGCTGTGTTAATCCTCACATCAGTACCCCTTGCGTGTGCCAGCACTGGTTTCTGCAGCATTGCTAACCACCTAGGTACACCATGCCTCCTTGTCCCGGTGTGCAGGCTGGTGCCTCACTTTCCCTTTTCTGGTCTCCTGGGATAACTGCCCACATACTTTACTGACTGAGGACACTTTGTGTTCACAGGTCCAGAGCCAAAACCAGCAGCTCATGACCCTGTCAGCCCTTCCTCAGTCAAGCACACCCCAGCCCTTGAGGCCGATACTATGAAAAGCGGGTAAGCGCTCAAATTGTAATGACAAGGATTTCTCAATAGTTTTCTGAAGTTCTAATTAATTTAGTTTCTGCTTTTCTCCAACATGAACAAGCCTTCTCAGCTGACAGCATGCAGACAGCTAGAATTAAAAGAAACAGATTCTTGGGAAAGAAGATTATGTGGTGATGAGTTCCGTACTTAAACCACACAGTCTGGCTGACTGAGGAAAGAGTGATGTTTAACCAACAATGCAGATGTAGCTTTGTTAATTTGCCAAGAACCCAGGGTCTGCCAATCCAACCCAGTTTCTCCTCCCAGCCTTCACTCTACTCTGGGTACAATGAGTAGCGCTCATACTGATTCCACTAAGAGTAGCGCTCATACTGATTCCACTAAGAGTGGCTGGCTCGACCTGAGGGCTTCCTATATGTGCCCAGGGAGCTGCTGTAAGCACTCTAGCTAGCATCTCAGTCAGTCAGGCCACATCCTTTGACCTGAGTGCCCTTCAGCTGTGACCGCTGTTATGGTTATCTCCACCCCCATCTGGAGCAACAACTTCTTGTGAGCTCCATGAGATGTGGTGGCTTTAGAACTTACTCACCTGCCCAGCAGTGTCAGGGTTCTCTTCTGGATCAAAAAGCTTTTGTGTTCCCCAGGAACAAAGGGAGGAGGGCTGTAATCCCAGCACTTGGGCGGCTGAGGCTGGAGGATTGCCATGAGTTCCAGGACCGCCTGGCCTACATAGTGAGTTTAGAACCAACCTGGACTACAGAGTGAGACCCTGTCTCAAAAACAAAAAGGTGGGGAGGGTGCTTAGATTACTGAGGCAGCTGCCCAAGAATTCCCAAAGAGCTGCTGCTGCTGCTGCTGCTGCTGCTGTTTTTAACTGGTGATCAAGCCCAGGGGTGGTCTGCCAATGAGCTACATCACCAGCCCTTTTTATTTTTTGAGTCATGGCCTCACTAGCGGCCCAGGCTGGCCTCAAACCTGTAAGTCCTCCTGCTTCAGCCTCGCAAGTAACTGGACTAACAGCATAAAAGCATATGCCACTGCGTCTGGCCCATTTCTAGGTCTCTGTGCATTTTCTCCCATGTTTAAACTGATTACAACAACAACCCAGTATCAAAAAAGATGAAATAATCAACAAGGATTTTTTTAAATCTGGAGGATGATTTTTAAAAAACAGCCTCACAATGCCACAATATTGTTGTGACTAAATTTCAGATTTAAGGCAAAAATTCCTAAATGTGAAGGGAAGGGGAGAAAGAAAGAAAGAAAGAAAGAAAGAAAGAAAGAAAGAAAGGCAAAACCAGATTTGTGGGGCTCATTTGCGGTATACCTGCTCCTCAGGGAAAGGAAAGTCTTCCCTAGCTCCATGTCCTAAAGGAGACATCTATGAGCTTTCATAGAATAACACTGATGATTTAGAGACTTGTATGTTTACAGGAAATTCCATTTACCTCACTCAGCAAATATTTCTCAAGTTTTCACAGTGAGGCCCTGTGTTAGCCTACCCCGGTAAATATACTGACATAGCTAAAAGGAGAAAATACCCAGACCCAGGACCTGCACAGAACCCTGCTGCCGCCATGTGGCAGCCACATGTCCTAGTCAGGGACAGCCCTCTCCCAGGCACAGTCAATGACAGCAGCCAAACTCACAAGGCAGTGACCTCCCATGGCTGGATCTGATCAAGAGAAAAACTCAAGAGGGAAAGAGTAGACTGGTAGCTGTGCATCCCTGAGATCTTTCATCAAAGGTCATGTTCTTTTTCCAGTAAAGCCTTTGATGGAACTGCAGTTGTATAATTTTTATGTCATCAATTAAGGCATGAGTGTGTATCCCCTGGATAACAAATCATTTCTTCCACTGTCTACATTTTAGGATTCACCTTGAGAAGGTGGAGTCCACACTTTCTAATGTCCCTTATGCAGGGACATGTTGAGGAACAAACATTGACAGGACAATCTGTCTGGGACCCAGCACAGGGAAGGCAGAGAGTGGCGCTTGGTCAATGTCCATCTATTCACTCTCTTTCCGTCAGACTTTTTTCTTGTGATTGGTCCTTTTGGTTTACACTTTCCACAGAGGCAGAGGTTATGGGCACCACCTGCACAGCAGACTTCCCAGACCAGAGCCTAAGTCGCCAGCAACACTGGGTACTATGGATCCATCTTTTTCTTCAAGAGAAAAAGAAAGGAAGACTGAATCAAGACTAGTTAACCAGCAGACACCAGCCAGCATCAGTTGTGTGAGTATAAACAATGAGGAACCTGATCCGAAGCCCTCACCTGCATCTCAAGGCTACCATGTGCAGTGTGTAAGTTGCCTATATACAAAAGAGGCAAGCAGGGGCTGAGGTCCAGCCAGCCCCGCATCTCAACAGAAGGCTGCATCCTCCTGAAGGATTGTACCCAGTTGCTAATTCCTGCATGGTACCACTCTGCCATCTCGTGTTAGAATCCCCATATTGTCACAATTCCTAGGGTAAGGTCACCTGCCTGGTTTTCCTGAAAGTTAGCAGATTATATTGCAATGAATAAAGTCAGTGTCTGTTCGAAGCAGTTAACTGGCCTTGTCTGCACCTCCCTATGAGAAGGGAGGCCTGAAGCACCTTTTTCAGCTCTATAGACCACAATTTAGCATCGAAAAAGAGACCGGTTATAGAGAGTATTTTCTCCCATTAAATTATTCCTGGCCATTTTGACTCAAAAGCTGAAGCTTCAAACCTCCCCACCAGCTCCACTTTCTTGAAGACTCACTCTTCTGCCTCATCTGGGACTCGCAAGACTTCCGTTCTAAGCCATTCTGTCCCCGTTCCATTTCATCTTCTTGAACAGGTTGTTTCCTATGTGTGTCCCAGTCCCTTTCCTTTATTTCTTACCCTTAGGAGAGAGAGTTGAGCAACAAGGCCAAGAGAAAGAGAAAGAAGACAGGTGCGACTAAAGCACCCAGAAGGAAGGAAGGAGGAAAGGCTGCTGGGGAAACAGGGGCTGAAATTGGTAAGAGAGATCTGTGGGGGCAGCTCGGAAGTCTCTTCGTGGCCCAGTCAGCCTGGGCCCTACAGGACATGCTCTATACCGTGACCACTCTAAGATGGCTGAATTTACCTCAGTGGACAGATAGAGGAAACTGGGGTTGGGGGTGTAGAGACCGGGGACCACCAAGAGAGGAATGGCAGCCCTTGTTAACTGAACAACTGCTGTGTTGGGAGCTCTGTGCAGGTGATCTCTGGGAGGCCCTTGCACAGCCTCAGGCAGTGAGTGCTGCTGCCATGTCCACAGAGCAGGTGAGGCTAAGAGAGGCTGGCCACCAGCAGGAGATGCCACAGATAGTGAAGATGTGGCTCAGGGTTCATCCTCCCTTCCAGCAACACTGGGACTGATCCACACACCATTGCCCCAACCTCTGTGAACAGATGACCACAGGCTGCATGCATGCCAGCGTCCAAAATCTGAAGCTTATTCAGCCCCAACAAGATGCCACACCTGCCCTCAGGGCTGGGAGGTAGTGAAAATGCAGGCACACTGAGAATAACCTATGAAATTACCTTTGGACAGTGGAGATGAAGTGGGCTGGAAGTACGGATATAGCTCCTGTGTAGACTTGGGTTTTATCCCCAACAGATCTCATCATGAATGTGCAAAATTCCAAACAGAAAATATCCAAACTTCAAAACACTCCTGGGCATAAGCATTTTAGGTGAAGGATGCTCCTCCTGTATGTCGTGATCAGAGTCCTGGTAGTGAGGGCACTGGAGCAATGGGAAGGGTGCAGCAAGCTCAGCGCGGTCCTCCAAGCCCTTGCATTGCACCTTCGATAAGCCCAGTTTCTTGAGCGCCAGAAGACTTCCCTTGGGCTAGCCTCCACCCGCCCAGAACTGCCCTTGTGATTCAGAAGACCCTCAGATAAAGTCAGGGCTGTTGGAAGGGACAACATCGGCCTCACTCTGGGGTTGGATCTCTCTTTGATGTTTGCTGCATTTACATGGATGTGACCCATGACACTGGCAGGACCATGGGACAAAAATCCTCATGGCCACAAGAGAAGCTGAGGAAGTACCAATTTCACCAGGCCACAGAGCTGTAAGCTCATGCCAACTTATAGGACAAGGCTTCCTAGCTGTGTCCCCAGCTCTCCCCTGTGGACTCACCACATCATGGGCAAGGGTGAAATAGAATTTTTATTTCTTTCTCCTGTGGTGCTGAGGTTGAACCCAGGGCTCACATGCGCTAGGCATATGGTATACCACTGAGCGTCTCCTCAGCCTGAAATGGAACCTTTCAATCCAGCAGTCCTGCTGGGTAACAGCTGATCCAGATAGGATAAGGCACCTGAAAAACCACTTTTTACAAAATGCTGCCCTGGATACCAGAGTACACCCCAGGCAACAGGCAACTCCATAGTGTACAAATTCAAAGGTTAATCACATTCCCTTAACTCAGCTATACCTTTGTCTCCAGGCCAGTCAGAGGTCTCAAAGGCTGAGAAGAAATCAGAGCTAATTCCCAAAGGAAAACACACAGCAGCCAGAAAGAAAAGGACCCAAAAGGAAAGGAATGTGCTGGTGGCTGTAGAGCCGGGTAGGCCAGCTGCCACTCACCCCGAAGACACAGAGCAAGGATTCTTCCTGCCACACTTCACTGTCGGGGACCAGCTTCCTCCCACCTGCGATGTTCCAGAGAGCCAGGTTTCGATGGATGCAAGATCAATCCCTTCCCAGGTCGCAGCTGTCATGAGCAACGTGGACTCTGAAGAAAAGACAGGCTGCGAAGACCTGTCCAAGGTAGCTGCTGGTGTTCTGTCAAGTAGAAGTTGCTCTGTCTGCCAGTGAAACTACAGCTGGCATGGGGGCAGCTGCTTTTGGTAGACTGCAGTTCCTGACATGGTTCTGCTGCACCATAGCCTTACTGTGCCACTGTGATGTCCCTGATCATGGTTAGAGCCCAGGCCTGGTCACGGTCACAGAGGGCCCTGAAGTGAAGCAGTCCGTAAGGCCCCGAGACTTCCAGGGCACATATCCACCCCTTCAAGAGCAGGAGGCGGGCCCAGCATCTGCTGTGTGCCCAGGTCTCCTTGGTACAGGGAGGCAGGACACTGGCCATCAGAAGTGAGCATGAGCCTTGACTTAGCCTAGAGCTCGCCCGCTACTTGCTTCCCATAGGCCATTGAAACCCCTTCCTTTCCAATCTCCTTTTCTGTGGTGCTCAGCTAGACCAGAGGCAGCTTGCACACACACATCTTTTACAAGGTGGTTTTGCATGTAAGAGTAACTTCGATCCAGGGACTTTGGTTTAAAGAAAAAAATCTGCAAGGAAAAATTATTCTTGACATTTTCTACAATTAACCAAAAAGAATGCCATAAAGACACACCACCTCTCAGCAAGATCAACATAGCCATGCTTCCTCTGCTGTGGATATACAACATGGTGGCTGCCCTTGAGGTACAGGCACTGAACTGCATGTAGAGGTCTTCTACCTAAAATAAGTCCCTTTAAACACTACCAGCTGGGCCTGTTGGTACAAATGTGTGCCACCTGCCTAGCTAGAAGCTGAGGGGTTTTTTTGTTTTGTTTTGTTTTGTTTTTAAACCAAGGAGGTCCTCTAACTGGAGATTTTCACTTAACTGGTCTTGGTGGAGCTCTGGCCACAACTCAGGGGTTTTGTTTTGTTTTGAGACAAAGTCTTGCTCTATAGCCAGTCTGGTCCTGACCTCACTATGGAGCCCAGGCTGGCCTTGGACTCACAGCAATCCTCCTGTCTCAGCCTCCCAAGTGCTGGGATCACAGGCATGCACCACAATGCCTGGCTTATATGGTACTGGGCAATTGAACTCAAGTACTTAATATTTGCCTAAGCAATTGTTAGGCAAGCGCTGTAACTGCTGTGCCATTCCTCCAGCCCTCCAAGTCAGTTTTAAAAGCTCTATGGGTGCTTAGGCGAGCATTTAGTACTTGAGTTTGATTCCCCAGCACTACATAAGCTGGATATGGTGGCACACATCTATGATCCCAGCATGCTGGAGGCTCAGACAAGTGGATTGCTATGAGTCTGAGGTCACCCTGGTCCCCATAGTAGTAAGTTCAGGATAAGCCTGGGCTATAGAGTGAGACCCTGTCTCAAAAAAAAAAAAAAAAGGTCTATGGGTTCAGGACCAGCCTGGGCTTCATAGCAAGACAGCAAGACCTTGTCTCAAAAGGGGACAGGGGGATTTTGGAGTAATGGTACATCAGTTAAAGCATTTACCTTGCAAGCTGAAGGCCCTGAGTTTGATTCCTCGGCACCACATAAAGCTGGGTGTGGTGGCACATGCCTGTAATCTCAACACTGGAGAGGCTGGAGCAGGAGGATTGCCATACATCCAAGGCCAGCCTAGGTTACATGGGTTACATGGGGTACTGGATATTACGGAGATAGTTACATTACTTCAGTGAAGCCTGGTAAAGGCCCTCTGAGAAAGACAGTATCAGGAAAACTAAGTTGTAAGCCCCAAATTCCAAAGCAAGTGAGACTCAGTGCCCCAGATGGTAGGAGCAGCGCTCATGCTGCTAGGGTGAAACTATGGCGTATGCGCGAGGATTCCATGCCTGGCCCTGAGCATGCTGTGTCCTCCTAGGCCCTCCTCAGTAACGGCGAGCAAATGGCTGCCCATGACAGGCTACTAGCAGCCAAGGCCGAGAGGAGGTGGCTGCAGGTGGAGAGGAGGAGGTGGGAGCAGGAAGAGCAGAGCCGACTCCAGCAAGAGCAGCTGGAGAGAGCAGAGAGGCTGAAGCAGGAGCTGGAGCTGGAGCAGCAGAGGCTCGCAGAGGAAATCCGGTGGGTTGTGCGAGGAGGCCCCTACCTGGGGACAAAGGCTGGTGCGGCCGGTCAGGCTGAAGTGTTAACACAACGCCACGGCCCATTTTGCTCTTTCCTCAGTCACCTTAGGGCTGGACCAGAACAAGCCTCAGTGTCTGCACCACGTGGATCTTTCAGCATAGATGCCCGAGAGCAGCCCAGCCGGCCCTAGGCCTTGACTCTGATTTAATCTCCACGGCAGCAAGGCTTTGAAAATCCTTTTTATGAAATGGGCAATGGGGCTGGAGGAATAGCACAGGGGTTAGAGTCCTTGATCACTAGGCCCTGGGCCCTGAGTTCAATCCCCCAGTACCACAAACACTGTCATCCTAGCACGTGGGAGGCTGCGGCGAGGAACTAGCCGTGAGTTTGAAGCCAGCCTGGAATATGTAGTAAGTTCAGGATCAGCCCAGACTACAGAACAAGAGCCTGTCTCAAAATAACAATAATAATAATACATAAATAAAAGAAAGTGAAGTGGGCAAGGAAGCTCTAGATGGAAAGCCCCTCGCCGGGGCTCAGGACTGCGGCTTCCAGTCCAAAGCTTCCCACGCTGGCTCCTGTGCTCTTGCTGGGCATCTCAGTCCCGGGGTAAGAGGATGCGCCTCGGGACCTGCACGTGGCCTGCTGGCCTGCTGCCATTCTCTGACCAGCTCCCGCTTTCTTAGCTCGAGGAAACAGAGACTCGCCGAAGAGCGACTGCAGCAGGAGGAGGCGGAGAGAGAGCAGCGGATGCAGCTGCGCGCGGCCCAGGAGCGAGCCTGGCAGCGGCAGGAGCGGCTCCGGAGGGCCCGGCAGGAGCTGCGCAGGAAGAGGCAGCAGGAGGAAGCCGTCAGGGCTGGTGAGGGGGACGCCCGAGCTCTGGGCCTCGCAGATGTTCTCGTCCCACTGCGGGTGTTCATTATTCCTAACCTGGCCTTAGTGCACGGAGCGTTCAAAGCGTATGAGCCTTGGTTTTTTTTTTTTTTTCAAAGTGATTCGACTTTGTGACTTTAGTGAGTAGATACAGAAGATCAGTACGCTAAATTAAACACTCGTGGAAACAGTGTCCAGGGTCCCAGCTCTGTCACCTCCTGGTGGGAGCTGCCCATCTCTGGGTGCTGGCAGCGTTACCCAGGAGCTGCCTGCACCAGATACCCAGCCCTATTCCTGCCCGCTTCCTACCAAGATGCCTGGAAAGCCTCCAGGTTCTCTGTCAGGTGCGCATGCTCAGGCTCTTCAGCCAGCTTTTGAGAAGAGGTGAGACCTTTAGCAGAACCACTTCTGGCTCTTTAGACAAGTCAGTCACCAAGCAGCTCTAGACCCTGACCTGGCCCCTGCCCAACCCGGCTGCACGCCTCCCATGGACTCACTCACTGGACAAGATGCTTAATAACAGACTCCACTCAGTACGGTAGTCCCCAGGGAGTCCCCACAGAGGATCCCAGCCTGCAGAATCTCACAGATTCCTGGAAAGACTTGAGAGTTGGATCAGAATAAGGCTTTCCTGCTGAGCCCACCTCCTCTCTATTCTGCAGAGGCAGAGAAGCAAAGGCAGAAGGAATTGGAACTGCAGTTAGCAGAAGAACAGAACCGCCTGATGGGAATGGCTGACGAGGAGCGACTGGAGTACCAGAAGCAAAAAAAAGAAGCAGAAGAGAAGGCTCAGCTGGAGGCTGAGGAGAGGCGGCAGAAGGAAGAGGCAGCAGCCGAGCTGGCGCTGGAGGAAGCCCGGAAGCACGCAGAGGAACAAGCAAGGTATGGCTGTGTGGGCAACAGCGGCCAAGGGCTTGGCTGCTGGGGTGAATGCCAGCCTGGCCCTGTGGTGGAGCAAGCAATTTTGCCACACACACACACACACACACACACACACACACACACACACACACACAGAGTTTTGGAGACTTTTAAAACACAGTGTGTTGTTCTTTGATGGCAGATATCACAGAATTCCTTCATGACTTATAGACTTACATTCTTACATGACTTACATTCAAGCTACAAGGGAGCTCGGAGACCATTTATCTGAAGCCCCTAGTTTTCTCCCAGAGGAGAAAAGCGAGTCCCAGAGCTGAGGATGCAGCTTTGTAGTACAGCACTAGCCTAGAAGGTGGGCGGTCCTGGGTTCCATCCCTGGCACGGCAAGGACAGACTGAGAGGGAAGGTTTTGATTCGAGTCCATCAATGAGCTGGTGAGCAGTGCCAGGATAAGATCTAAGACCCTCTGATTCTGAGCCCACTGCCTTTCTCAAGTGCCTGAGGAAGAAGTTCTAAATCAGGAATTCAGGAGCAAGTGAGGCAGCCAAGGTCTCTCTCGAACAGTAAGTCATACTAAGCTGAGGGAGAGGAGTCAGACTCTGAGCAAATATAAAGTTTTCTTTTTTTAAAGCTAGCTTCACATGCTATGCAGAAAAATTAAAAAGATGTGATAGGATTTCAGGAGGCTTAAGATTGGTTAGAAAGGCATGATGTCTCAGAAGAGGTGCCATGTAAGGTGAGATCTGAAAACAAAGAGCCACACAAACATCTAGGAGAAAAATACTCCACTAAGTAAAATGTAAGTGCAAAGATCTAAAGAAATGAAGCTGACATGTTAAGAGAATTTTTTTTAAAAAAAGCCAGCACGGCTGGAGTGAAGTGAGTGAAGGAAGGGCTGAGAATACTTGTAGATGAAGCCAGAGAGAGGTCAAGACAGATCCAACCAAGGCCTCTTTAGAAGACATAACACAGCTGAAGTCATCAGGGCCAACGGTATTCCCCCTATTCCCCCACAATAGTAATAATCCTTCCATCTCTCTGACAAAAGAATTTCTTTAGTGTAGGGTTTTCGTTGTCATTTTCCAGTGCTAGAGATGGCACCCAGGGCCTTCACACCATCATTTCAACTTCTCTTGTATGACATTAGCCTAGATACTTTAACTATTATGACCTTTTTGTCATCTCTAAAAGGGAGCCCCTTCCATCATTTGAACTATGAATTATGCTTTTAGCTTTCTGATAAAAGGCTTATGATTTCCCAAACCTCATATAAAGTTACCAAATGAACAGAGTATAATCTTCCACTAAAATTCCAGATTAACTGCCCCAGTGACGTTCAAATCCGCAGATCTACCAGTTTACAAGGCCGATTTCCAGAGTTTTTATTAATCACTGGAGTTGGGGGTGGGGTTGTCTTCTTAGGCAAAAAGCTGCTTTGGAGAAATGTCATTTCCATCAAGAACTCCAACAGGAAACCAGTGGTCTGCAGTGGACACAGAACATCTCTAGACCGTGGGTTTACTCTTATTTCCAGTTCTACAAATGACCAGGCCAGAAAGCTAGAAGAAAGCTAAGAGTAAGTTGAATGGTTTCAGAAAAATAGAAACTTCCTTTTATAATGAAGTTCCATCCGTAGCCCAGTTAGTTGTACTTCACCTTGTTCATTTCAACCTACACCTACAATATTCTCTACTTGGAACTCTGCTATTCCCACCCCTCCTCCACACTAGATGCCTATTTGACCGGTTAACTGGTCTGCTACTTAAGTCCTTCATATTCTCTAGAACCACATAAATCCACTAACTTTGGCATTTAAAGCAGCCCATAATTTCACTCTGAAACCCTAACATAGTCTTACAATACTCAACATGTCATTTCAGTGAATGTGTGAAGGAGTTACAGGTAAATGAAAATTCTGTAATGCAAATAATTCTCAGCTAACTAACTGCTATGTTCAAATATTAAGAAATTTCTTAAGGCTGGATGTGGTGGTGCACACCTGTTATTTATCCCAGCACTTGGGAAACTGAGGCAGAGGGACAGCAAGTTCAAGGATGAATGATGGACTGTGCTACACAGTGAGTTCCAGTCCAGCTTGGACTACTTAATGAAATCCTGTCTCAAAATAACAAAAACAAGGGCTGAAGGAATGGTACAGCAGTTAAAGCATTTGCCTAGCAAGCACAAGGACCCAAGTTTGATTCTCTAACACCTAATAAAGCTGGGCATGGTGGCACATACCTGTAATCCCAGCACTCACGAGGCTGAGGCAAGAGGATTGTTGTGAGTCCCAGGCCAGCCTGGGCTCCATAGTGACATCAGAACCAGCCTGGGCTACAGAGTGAGGCACTGTCTCAAAAGAAAAAAAAATTTCCCATTTAAGATAAAACCATTTTGCCCTAAGAATCTGAAATTAAATTTCTATTTAGAAGGTATTTATAGTCACTTGATAAATGTTCATTTGAGCAAAGTGAGCTGTTTTGTTAGGTGATTCTCACAGTCTCTTAAGAGATGTTAGGGCAGCAATGTAAAATCAGGTTGCCACATGGAGCTATCTGAAACATTCCTCAGTCACACCAGACACATTTCAAGGGCTCAAAAGGCCCATGTGGCTGTATCATGGTTGTTGCAGCAGACAGCACAGATATAAAACATTTCCATCGCCACAGAAAGCTCTATCAATGTTATCTTCACGCTCTAAAAATTAAGTTTTTAAGATTTTGCTATGAATAACCCACCACTAACAAGATTTTTGAAATCACACTATCAGCAGTCTTGATTAGGTAATTTGTCTTTAGTAAGTCTTGTTTTTTGGGATGGGGGACAGAACCTGGTACCTCACACATTAGGCAAGCCCTCTTCTACTGAGCTCATTCCCAGCATCTCTTTTTAATATCTGTAAAACAAACTATCACAATATTATGGTTTGGATCTGTAATGTCCCCTAAAAGTTGCCTCATGTATCTGGATGTTGTGAAATATCAATCAATGGATTCTCTGTGTTGCTAAGAGATAGGGCCTGATAGAAGGGGCAGATCACTGGGGCTTGGCTTGGAACTATATATATATATATATATATATATATATATATATATATACTAGTTCTGCCCTTCCGCTTTCACTCGGCTTCCTGTCATCATGCCCGGAACAGCTTTTCTCTGGCTTGGCTTCCCCCATGTGCTTCCACCAGTACTAGTCATCCATGAATGGAGATCTGAAACTGTAAGCTAAAATAAACCTATGCTCCCTTAAGTTATGGATGTCGAGTACTCTGTCCCAGAAACAAAACCAAAACCACCACCAAAAAAACCATACAATGATTATTGAGATGAGTTTTAGAAACAAGATGGACATGGAATGCAGCAGTTATCTGAAACTGAATTTTCTCATTAATTTTCTTCAGCTCTATTCCGTACTTCACTGTCCCCAGGGAAAAACAACAAAAATCTTACTATTTACAGTTAATTCCTTCCAATTTCTCATTAAAGTTTATTAAGGTGTTTGGTTTATAGGAATTAAACCTCTACAACCCAGAAATTGAGTTTAATTTGGATTCTATATTGCTGTTACTGGACTTGCTCAGGTGTGATGTTTAACTGGTTTTAGGTAAACCAGAAATAAAACACTGGATAGTATTGTAGTGAATTTAAATGTCATTTAACTTTTTTCTCCACCTTCTTGGCCCTACCTCTACATTCACTGAATCAATTCACTAAATAGTACTTAAGGGCATCTCAATTAAAAACAGAATGAACATCCCTGTGAAGGATCTGGAACGTTCCCTAAAAGCCTCACGTATGTTGACATTGTGCAGTATTCATGGATTTCCACATGCTATTAAGAGGCTAAGAATGGGTGGATCACTGGGGCCAGATCATTGGAGGAGTATGTTAGTTCTGCACTTCCATGTTCACTTGGTTTTCTGTTACCATGGTAAAGTCTGTAGCCATCACTATTTCGCCCCCCCCCCCCCACGATTTTATTCTCCCTTCTATTAAATTTAGGATGTTGCAGTAAAGTAACAGACGCCTACACTTGCTACTCAGGGTTCTTCCAAATCACGTTCTACTTCATTTTTGCTGTGAATTAGCTATTCTATAAGGAATGCTACCCCAGATATGTACCTTAAGACCATAGGGTCTCAATGGGGTTGGAACTTTTGGCGATCCTGCTACTTCAACCTCCCAAAGTCCTGGGATTACAAGCAGGTGTCACAACTACCAGATATGTGGTTTTTGTTCATTTTGACAGGGTCTCACTCTCTAATTCAGCCTCGTCTTGAACTCACAGTAACGCTCCTACCTCAGTTAGGACTGAGTCACCACACCCATCATACATGGTTGGGAAACCGAGCCCCAGGCCTTGCATTTGCTAGGCAGGCAAGTGCTTTAACTGCTGGGCTATTCCTCAAGCCCAAGCATATTTATATGTTAACTACAGCAAAATGCAGCATATGCAGAAGAAATCTAATAAAGTAAAATTTAAGAAAATCACTTCAGTAACTAAGCTCTATCACCTAAATGCTCTGTAGAGCTTTCAGGATTTCGAAATGCAAACAACGTTAAGACATCAAACTACATATTCATGAATTCAGGATGGCTCAACCTAACTAATCATTTTTAATTCAATCTTTGTAGACCTACGAGGCTCAATGAGATTTCCTTTGCCTTCTCTGCTTCTTGTCTTGTCATGCAACCACGCTACAACTAGGTATTCTCTGGTTAGGCCTCCGCCAAGCCCTTCCACTACTGCAAGCTACCCGTGAACGGATTGAGACCTCCTGATATTGTGAGCTAAAATTAATCTTTGCTATCTTAAATAAAAATAAATGCAGGACTAAATACTAGTCACTACTTAATGAAGACAATAAATGCCAAATGGCAGCCTACAAGCTAATTTGCTCAGTGGCAGAGTGCTCAATAAATACTCAAGGGACCTTAAATTCATTCCCAACACCAAAAAAGTAGAAGTTTCAATTCATATATACAAATAATTTTTCAGTAAGAGTATACAAAAAATCAGGCCAAGGTATTTTTCAACAAGTTGACTTGAGTAGGGTATGTAAAGTTTAAGTTTGTAAAATACTCTTCATACCTTTTATCCGCTCAAGGAGTCAGCTGACACTCTTAACATGGTATTGGAGTATGTGTATGCGTAAGTATGAGGAATTCTGGGATTCATTCAAGATTTTTTTTTAAAGTGAAAACTCTTTGAAAGGAATAAACTAATTTGGTATTTTAATTTTACAAAGTTTAAAGATTATGAAAATATAAATATACCAGACCTAACTAAGCAGAAAATATTGTGCAAGCTGAAAAAACTGAAATTATTAATATAAGTCAGTTCAAAATTTTGACATAAACATTTATTCAACATGATTGGGTAACTATATATGTATGCACCATACAAGAACATAAAGTTTTAAAAATACCAAACACTGAATATTTTAAAAAGGTATTGGGGGTCTTTAAAATGCTTGATTCAAAAGGCACTTCAGTAACTTCCAGTGCTTCGAAGTTATTAACATCATCACTATAAACAGCACTAAAGAAATATGTGCACCATGTGCAAATCCTTCCCCATGTTATGTTAGAAACCTTTGTTTAGATATTTTTTCCAGTACAATTGAAATAAAATGAACATTAGTACGGTTTTTACAAATAGTTTATTTTAATGAAGCTGGTACAGACAGTGTCCATTTAAAACCCATATCCCAGGGCAAAAAGTACAAATAAAATCAAAGGAGCAGTGTTCTGTTGTATACACCTCTGCATGACTAACATTAGTTGCTAACAAAAATTAGAACTTTTCTGGGATCTTCTGACAAGATTTTTTTTTTTTAAATTAAAAGTGTTTTCTCTCCAGTGAAGCCATTTCTGGAGTTAGTCGCTACTCTCACCAACCACGTATGTCATCTTCACCCCAACGCTGATATTCATCTTTTGGTCCAGACCCTCTGATTTTAAAAGGAGCTTCAAGTTAAGGAAAGGTCATTTTTCCACAGTTCAGTTCTCTGAAAAACTTCCATCTCCCACTGAAAGTCATAGTCCAGGAGCGAAGCAGTCACCAACAATAATCTCAGGGCTGTCTGGAGACCCAATAGGAACAGTCATCCTGTGGATCTTATTTCTCACCACAGCCGGACAATGCGGTCCTGAAGGAAGTGACCTCCCTGTGTACACATGATTTTTACAAAGGAGAGGGCAGCATGAAGGGGCTGAGGTTTGACATTAAAAATCAACACAATGAAAACAAACAGTAATGAATAATGAGCACTAGAATTCAAATACCAGATGTTTTAAAGAGATGGGTGCCAGTTTTCATTTCCATTTTGAACACCACATTACAAAAAAACTATTTTTTTAAAAATAAAAAAAGATAGAGGGGAAAAGGGGGAAAAAAAAGAATATCTAAGCCGTTGAATGACCCCCTGTTTGTTCCTGATAAACTTCAATCACGTCTTCTTCCTCCATTCCCAGCTGTAAGAAAAGTAAACCATGTTAGGAGAATAATATAGCATTAATTTTAAATTGGGTGCAATTATGCAACAATTTCAAGAGCAAGAAGAAACAGAAGTAACCTATAGTTAATTACACACCTCTAAGAATCTGGTTTGCGTTCATCTATTCACAGTATCATAAAACAAAAACAGGAACACACACATATAGGCTATGTTTATCCGGTCATTTATTTTACTTTCCTGAGTCAATTTCACTTCCAACTTTACTCAGCACATAAAACAGAAGTGTTTTGCTTTGTTTTCACAGTGCAGGGGCCTCCTGCGTGCTATCCAAATGCTCCCTACCACTAAGCTGCACAGCTAGTTAGCTCACTCTCTTTTTATATGCACAGAAATATTCTGGAATCTTTTTTTCCTCAAGACAACTAACAATGACAGCTTCTGAGAAATGAAAATGCTCTGCAGGTATTAAAGGAATACTTGTTTTTTATTTCATAGGTTTCTGCAGTTTGGTATTTTATTGCTGTGAACTATGACTAGGGTGGGAGACAGTAATGGGTACAGTAATGGGGCCTTCGCTCTGAGCTACACCCCCAGCCCTTTTTTACTGTTGAGACAGGGTCTTGCTAAGTTGCCCAGATTGGGCTGGAACCTGGGATGCTCCTATCTCAGCCTCCCGAAGTGCTGGGAGTATAGGCCTGCACCACTAGGCCTGGCTACAGTATTTTTCTTATTTAAAAAAGAAAAGACATTACATAAGAAAGCATGGCAACAAAAACTAGGCATTACTCTCAGTGAGGGAAAAAAAACTATGAATCTGGTGATTTTGGTGTACAATACTGTTGGAGGCGGACAAAAACAAAAACTAGCATTATTACTGATGAAAACAGTAATGGGTCACAAAGTAAATGAAAAATAAAATCCAAAAGAAAAACCAAAGACCAGTAATCTCTTGTAAGAGAAAAGTTTGATATTTTATAGATGACATTTCCATGGTTATGTTATAAAATATTAAAATACATTAAGAAATCTAAGGTAGACCCAGTGGTATACGCCTATAATCCCAGCACTACAGGAGACTAAGGTTAAGAGGATCACAAGTTCTAGCTTGGGCAATTCAGTGAGACTGTCTCAAAATCAAAACTAAAAATAGGCTGGAGAGGCAGCTCGGTGTGAAGGCCCTGGGTTTGATCTCCAGTATGGTCAAAACAAAACACAGCACAACAAAACAAAACAATAAAAAATAAAATAAAATTTTAAAAACGAGGAGAAACAAATCCAAAAGTAAAAGTCTTCCACAGATGTATGTTTTGATGGGGGTTTTTTTGGTGACACTGGGATTGAACTCAGAGCATCTGCACTGAGCTACATCCCCACCCTATTTTACTTTTTGTTTTAGACACAATCTTGCCATACTACTAAGCATTCTTCTGCCTCAGTCTCCCTGAAGGCTAGGAATACAGGGTGTGCCACCATGACCAGCTGGTTTTATGATTTAAAAATATTTGACTGTACATATATGAATATTAAAATAAAACAGGGGTTGTAGGAATGATGCACCAGTTAGATGACTTGCCTAGCAAGTGCAAGGCCCCAAGTTCTATTCCCCAGCACCATATTAGCCAGGCATGGTGGCACATGCCTGTAATCTCAGCACTTTGGAGGCTGAGTCAGGAGGATGGCTGTGAGTGCAAGGCCAGCCTGGGCTCCATAGTGAGTTCAGGACTAGCTTGTACTATAGTGAGACCCTGTCTCAAAAAAAGCAAGAAATACAATAAGATGTTATTAAAACTTAATTTTAATTGTATATATAGTATGATAAATACTGGAAGGAACAAAACTCCACATTCCACACATAATATGAGGAACAAAATTTTACACTCCATACATTGTAAGGAAGTTTCAAATCAGAAATACCATGTGGATCTTCATGGTACACAACATCTGAGGCTGCACACTTCACAAGTACGTGAGCAGAGATGAGTAAAACAACATAACTAAGCCCTCCTTAAATACCTACCACTTCCCATTGGCACCAATGGTCCTCAGAAAGGGAAATCTCTTACTATAGGGATGAGAGCAGCAGGAAAATATATTATCTACCAGGTGCCAGAGACTATGCTAAGTTAGGACATGGAAAGTACAAGGTAAGTTTGAAACATCTTATTGCAGTAGAGGTACATAAGAGTGTGATCAGTACTAAAACCAGGTGGAAAGCCGGGGGACATAGCTCAGTAGTTAAAGTGCTTACTTGGCAAGCACAAAGCCCTAGGTTTGATTCCTCAGCACAAGATAAGCTGGTTATAGTGGCACACGCCTGAAATCCCAGCACCTGGGAACCCAAGGCAACAGGACTGTCATGTTCAAGGCCAGCCTAGGCTATCCAGTGAGTTCAGGACTAGCGTGAGCTACAGAGAAAGACTCTTATCTCTAGACAGATAAACAAAAACCCAGATGGAATGCTTCATGAGAAAGGATATTCTCAGTTTCAAAATATATCTGCTCAAATTTCTTGACACAACAAGAAAAATAGTTAACTTCTCAGGACAGAAAAAAAGCACATATTAAACGTTTAAAATTTACAACACCAAAAAAGGGCTTCATGTACTCCAGACTGTATATCCTGAGTATGGATACTTGTGTTATATTGCAGCCAAAAACACACTCCCTAAACCAAATCATGAGGAAATAAATAAGCTCAAAGTAAGGGACTTCCCAGAAAATAACTGGTTTGTGCCTTCAAAAATGTCAAGCAGGGCATGGTGGCACACACCTATAATCCTAGTACTCTAGAGGCTGAAGCAGGAAGATCATAAGTTCAAGATGATTCTGGTCAATTTGGTGAGATAAGATCCTCAAAATAAAAATAAAAAAGGACAAGGGATGCAGCTCAGTGGGAAGGGCTTGAGTTCAATTCCTAGTACAAAAAAAAGGTCACTGTATGAAAAACAAAGAAATGCTAAATAACTTCCAAATTAAAGATGATTAGAGACATTAAAGGCTGGGGATGTACCTCTGCACAAGTGCTTTACTAGCACGTGAGACCCTCATTTAATCTCCAACACTAAAAAACAAAACAAAACAAAACAAAAAAGGGAAGCCTGTAATACTGAACTGGATCCTGTGACAGGGGAAAAATTTAAGTCATAATGAGGCAAATGGCAAATCCAGACTGTAGAATAAGACTTCTAAGTGTTAAATAAACTCCTGTGGTTACATCAAATAATATACTTTTTCTTAAGAAATACCCACTACACTATAAGTAGTGATGCACACCCATACTCTCAGTACTATGGGAGGCTGAGGCAGAAGAACTCAAGTTGAAGCCTAGCCTGGGCAATTTAGGGACTTAGAAAGATCCTGATTCCACATAAATTTAAAGATGGTCTGCAGTCTCCCTTTCTTCTGGCTGAGATGAACAGCCTTTCTCTGGCCAGGCCCTTCATGACCCCCAACCACTGCCAACCACCTATGAATGCACTCAATGGAGATCTCATTAAACTGTGAGCTAGGAGCTGGATATGTGAGCTCAGGAGCTAAAGCGCTTGCCTAGCAATTTCAAAGCTCTGAGTTTGATTACCCAGTACCATATAAGCCAGGTATGGTGGTACATGTCTAGAATTTCAGAACTTGGGAGGCTGAGGCAGGAGGATTGCCTTGAGTTTGAAACCAACCTGGAATTCAGAACAAGGCCCTATCTCAAAGGAAAAAAAAAAACAAAAACAAAAACTAGACCTTTCCTTTGTAACTTGTGGATGTCAGGTATTCTGTTCCAGCAATGAGAAAATAACTAAGACAGAAATTGTACCAGAAAAGTAGGGTCGTTGCTGTGACTTTACCTATCCATGTGGTACTTTAGAAGCCTTTGGAAGTGGTGTCCAGGATGAGTTTGGAAAGTTTTGAAGGTGCCAGCTAGAGAAGCCTTAAAATGCTGTAAGCTGAGCTTGGTGGGAGATTCTGGTGAGAGGTCAGAAGAGCACAACGCTGAGGGAAGTACAGATTGAAAAGGCTCAAACTAAAGAAGTTTCAGTTAGGAAGCAGGACAACTGACAACTGGTCTAGAAACCATGCGAACTGCACTCTGGCAAAAGTGTGTCTGCATTTTCCCTTGTCCAGAGACTTTGATTGAAACTAAGATTAAAGGTGGTGAACTATTTAAATCTAGTGGAAATAATTTCAAAGCAGCAGCCCAGTGTTTACGTTGGGACTGCTTGCTGTCTAGAGCCAGCTATATACACTGCAAAGGAGAAAAAGAGCAGTTTTACCAAAAAGAAGGGGACACCCAAGTTGGGGCAAAAGAATGGAAGAGATTAACATTAAAAAGAAGCCAAGTACTTAACACAGGACAATAGGAAAGAGCCTGCGGACACTGCAGAAATCAGCAAGACCAGGAACTTAGCTCAGTGATTATAGTGCTTGCCTAGCATGCACAAGATCTGGGTTCAATTCCTCAGTACCACATAAAAATTATCCAGGCATGGTGGCTCATGCCTGTAATTCTAGCACTCGGGAGGCTGAGGCAGGAGGACTGCTGTGAATCTGAGGACAGCCTGAGCTACACAGCTACACTATGAGTCCAGGAAAGGCCTGGAGTACACAGCAAGACATTGTCACAAAAGAAGAGGGGAGAGGGGGGAGAAAGAGGATAGAGAATAAAAGAGAAAAAAATCAGCAAGATCTTACCTTTACCTGTTCAGAAGCAAAAGACTGTGTTTGCTCTGAAAAAAGTGCCGCTGGATTCTGTTGGGCTGAAGAGGAAAGTGTATGGGATATTTCAACCTTCCAAGAACTCTAAGGCCACTGTGGCAATAATGCATGGGGCCAGACTACTGCTTGTGACAGTGGCAGTCCTTAGCATCACCTACGTGATGTTGACGTTATCGCAGCCAAGTTTCAGAAGGCAGCCTTGGAGGCTGGACAATGTGCCCCTCAAAGCAAAGTGCATGAAACTGTAAAACTAAAGCCAAAGGTACGGTGGAGTCCCCCAAAGATTTGGAGACTCAGGAACATGGGTCATCTGCTAAAAAGGCCACAAGCTGTGAGTGGAGCCAGCCCAAAAAGAGCCATGAAGGCCAAAGCCAGAGGCAATGCCATAATAGTGGGGCTGCCCAAGGCCATCAGAGTCTACTTGCCACAGCTTGCCCCAGGTTCTGAAAATGGAGCTATAGAATTTAATGGAACTGCATGATTTGGTATGTGCCCTGCTAAGTTTCCGTGTTGCTTTGGTCCAATCTCTATCCTTTTATTCCTCTCTTCTGCAACAGGGGTATTTACTCTGTGTCATCTGCTGTATGCTGGAAGTGCTTTAACTTTTCTTTCATTTTCATAGGGGCTCACAGCTAAGAGTTTATCTTGAGTCTCAGAGGAGACTTTGGACTTAGGGTTTTTACAGCAGTGTTGGAGCTATAAAGACTTTGGTAATTCTTAAAGATAGACTAAATGTTTTTTACATAATGAAGTGAACATGAGTCTTCAGAAAGGAATGCCCCCCCCCCCCCCAAAGCCTATGTATTTGGAAGGTGACTGGATTCTATCAGTAGAGTAATCAACCGAATTTCTGTGTTAGTGAAAGGTGGGACCTGGTCAGAAGGGGCACATCCACGGGGTATGACCTGGAAAGGTACACCTATATCCCTCGCCAGCTCTGACCTTCACCTCTCTCATTCACCGCTACCATATGACATGCAGCTGTTCTTCTGCTAGGCTCTCTACTATATACTCCTGCCACTGTCAGCCACTTAGGAATACAGTGAGGTATTCTGAAACTGTGAGCTAAAATAAACCTCTCCTCTCTTAAAAAAAAGGGGGTGGGGGTGGGGGGTAGGGCTAGGAATACAGCTCAGTGCAAAGGCCCTTAATAAAAAACTAAAAGACACACATACATACAAACTAAAATATAAGTAGCGAACAGCTATGGTGTGCCCAACCTAGTCCAGGGGGCAGGGGATGGGAAAAACACATGCACACAACACAAATATACATAAAGAAAGAAAGATATAAGCAAAAGTGGTAAAATGTTAAAAATAAGAAAAACTAGGAGAGTATTTAGGAATTTTTTGTACTAATCCTGCAACTCTTCTGTAATACATACCCCCCCCAAAAAAAAAAACCCCAGAGATGTCACAAAGAACATAGATATCAATTTAAACGAGGCTCCCACTGGCCACTATCTAAAGGATATCCACAGTTTCAAACCATTTCCCCAGATCCCTAGTTAATACAAGGGAAAAATGACAAATTCTATAGTGGCTAAATATGACTGTATCACCTTAAGTGAGCAAAGTTAACACTACCCATACTGGGACAGAAGGCTATGTACCTCCTGATGGGATACACTCAAAAATGCATGGTTCACTTTGTGACAGTATCAGGGTCTGGATCTGGAATGTCCCTCAAAAGTATCACATATTTGGTTGTTAGGGATTATCATATGCTGTTGGGAGATTGGGGTCCAGTCTGGAGAGGTGGATTACAGGCATATAAATTAGATTACAGGCATTAAATGGTGTAATGAGAGCTTATCAGGCCTTCCACACCTGAATACAGGAGGGGCTGATCACTGGGATGAGTGCTGGAAGGATATATAAGCTGCTTCTTGCCTTTGTTGAGAGGTCTAGACCCAACTTGCCTTGACTTGGCTTCCTGTTTGTGATGTTGAGGAGCTGCCTCCATCTCTGTCTCTGCCATGTAATTCCACTGTTGCCAGCCGCCCTGAATGGACTGTGACCTTCTGAAACTTTGAGCTAAAATAAACCTTTCCTCCCCTAAAATTGTGGATGTCAGGTCTTGAGTCACAGCAACAAAAAAGTTAACTAGGTCAGAATTCCCTACCATTTTTTAGTAAAACTTACTCTAATCATGAGATGCCTTATTTGAAGGAGGTAGAATATATATGCAATGAAAAATAGTATATACAATACAACATTTAAAGGAAGACACAAAAACATTAAAAATAATACTAAGTTGGGCCTAGTGACAAGGCCTGTACCTATTAACCCAACACTACAGGAGGCTAAGGCATGAGGATCATTAAGTTCAAGCCTAGTGCCTAAGCAGCTTAACAACTTAGGAAGACCTTGTCTCAAAATCAAAACAATTTCAAGAAATGGGCTAGAGATGCAGCATATTGCAAAAGCCCTTGATTCCATCCTTATTATCTATTATCCAATAGATAATAAAAAAGATAACAGAACGAAAATAATGAGTATACACTAAGCTTTTATATGAACATTTTCAAAATGGGTCAAATATCCAAATCTAATCATTAAGATTTTTCTCACCATGAAAATGTACAAGAAATCTGCTAAGTTACACACTTGTCCATCTTCAAAAAATATGTATGTTCCTTGACAATTTCAGTACTCAATCTCAGTTTTTATCTCCCTTTTTACTGGCACTTTTGCAAGCAGTAATGAAATACTGCTTACACCAGAGGGTACTACAAAAAAAAGACAGGTAAATACATGGAACCAAATCATTCAAAAGAATTTTATATTTTGTTCAGAAAGAAAATATACTCACTTCTTTTGGAGTATGATTATCAGCAATTCTCTGACCTTCAAAGAGAAACCTGAGTGAATTCATTGGAACTCCCTAAAAAGGGTTAAAAAAAAGTATGTGTGTACATATATTACAAATATTTGGAAACATAAATAGGAATTTTGATGCACAAAAACCCAGCATGAAAGCCTTACCAGACTACAAAGAGTATAAAATTAGATAGCAAATTCTACTCTAAATACCATTTATTGAGTACCATGTATTTGCTAGGCCATATCTGTACCAAGTACTTTACAAACACAATCATAAGTGTTCTTTGCGACAATGCCAGCATCAAATTCATCTTCATAACCAGGTAACCTAAAACTTAGACAGGGCACACAGCTCTCTAAGAATTTTAGCTGAAATCTATTGCTAAGCCTGTACTTTTAACCAGTTATCTATTCATTTTTCCTAGCATAAAATATGAGACATGGGGTGAGTACCCTCATCGAGCTTCTATCAAAGCAAAACTGGCTTTAAATAGATTAAACCATAAGAAAAGGGCAAAGCACAATAGCTAGCACCGTAATGATTATAGAGAGCACTATACCACAAAGTATATTGTATGTATTTTTCTAACCACTTACTCAACAGCAATAACTAAGAACATAGGTATGACTCGCTAGAGAATACAAATCACAAATTGTATATTTAGTCCAAAAGTATTATGAAAGTTCTGCTCAGCCAGACATGGTGGCACACACTTGTAATCCCAGTGCTCAGGGACCCTGAGGCAGTAAGATCTCAAATTTGAGCCCAATCTTGGCAACTTAACAAGACCAAGACACAAGTTTTTTAAAAAGAGCCAGGAACATAATTCAATGCAAAGGCCCTGGGTACAATCCCCAGCAGTGGGGGAAGAAGAAAGAACAGAAAAGAAATTAAAACGTTCTCAATATATAATGTAAATTATTTCTACGGGCCTAGTGGGACTTGTAGTGCAGCCCAGTAATCTTAGCACTCTGGAAGGCTGAGGCAGGAAGTCTCAAGCTTGAGCCCAGCCTGGGCAACTTGGCAATTCAGAGACCCTGTCTCAAAAACAAAACCAAAAAATGGGAATGAAGCTGAGTGTGAAGTCCATGGGTTCAATCCCCAGTGCCACACACACAAAAAAAAAAAAAAAAAAAAAAAAAAAAAAAAAAAAAAAAAAAAAAAAAAAAAAAAAAAAAAAAATTTCCAAGGTTAAAATAATAAACTGGCTGATAAAAGCAGAAGTCATTTTTAAAAAAAGAAGTATCACATATTGCAATCTCAAAAAATTCTACAGAGTTGGAGAATAGCTTAGTGGTAACTGAATGCACAGTACGCACAAAGCCTGGGTTTCAATTCCCAGGACCAAAAAAAAGAGAGGGATATTCTTATAGGAAACAATCTATAAAATAACTTAATATTTATAGCTTTTCAATTTCTCACAGGTAAATGTTCCAAATTCAGATAAACTGAGTTTTCAATTTCTTGTTCAATTCATATCTTTAAAACCTAAGGGAAAAAACTATCAAGCCTCTATGAACTGAGTATGAAAACAGTTTTGCTAAGAGCTATCAAGTAGGGCTGGAGGGATGGCACAGCTGTTAAAGTGCTTGCCTAGCAAGCATAAGGACCTGAGTTCAATTCTCCAGTAACACATAAACTTGGTGTGGTGGTACACACCCTTAATCCCAGCACTGTAAGGCTGAGGCAGGAGGAGTGCCATGAGTCTGAAGCTGGCCTGGGCTCCACAGTGAGTTCAGGATCAGCCTGGGCAATAGAGCGAGACTGTCCCCCCAAAAAGAAAAAAAAAACTATAAAGTGCTGGGTGTGATGTAATATCCCTATAATGCCAGTACAAATTCAACCAAGCCCGGGCAACTTAATGACATGCTATCTCAAAATAAAAAATAAAAAGGGCTGGAGATGAAGCTCAGTGTAAAGGCTCTGGGTTCAATCTCTAGTATCACAAAAAAGAAGAGAAGGCAGGGAAGGGAGGAAGGGCAAGCAAATGAACAAGCACTCAATCTCGGCAATGCCAACTGGTTTAGGGGAGGCAGTGGTACCTGGGGTTGAACCCAAGGACTTGCTTATGCTGGCAAATACTCCACACCTGAGTTACTCCCCACTTTATTTAATCTTTTGAAACAAGAGTTCACCAAATTACACAGGCTGATCTAGAACCTGTAAGCCCCCTGACAGCCTCCCATGTACCAGAGATTAGAGCTATGGGGCCCAGCTAAAGAATTCTTAAGTACTTAAAGCATCATGTTTCTAACAATTACTCAATAAACATTCTCTGGCTCAGTTTCATAATTTTAGTTCCCATCAAAATTATTACAAAACAATAGTCGAGCTCCAACTAATTACATTTCCTCAAATTTAATAATTAAAATCTCCAAAAACAGAAGAAAAATGGTTGTTTTACTTAATACCTAGACACTCTCTCTGACAAAAACATCTATATATTAAAAATTTTATATAATTAAATACCTAAAAGTATTTATGTTTAGTTAAAATTAAACCTTCTAAAGCACAAAACTACAGGGTATGTGGCTCAGTAAAGTATGTGCCTAGCATGTACAAAGGCCTGGATTCAATCCTCAGTACAATTAAAAAAAAATCTGAAATAAAATTTAAAAACCTATTGTACTTGAGTTAGTATTATATAATACAATTCAATCTTTTGTTTCCTTTTTTGTGTGCCTTCCTTGCAGTTCAGTTTTAGCAGACTGATTACATTTATTTCTTACCTATTAATTTAAATCGTAATTTTATTAAAAAACCACCTTGGTTATCTACATATATAAATTCCAGTTGCATTTACTAAAAAATATATTTCATTAACAATAACAATGGATAACACTTATTGAGCATTTTTAAGCATCCTGTAAAAAACTTTATGTTGGCTATCTTATTTGATCTCCATGAAGTGAACATTACAATATTCTCCTTTTACCAATGGAGACATGTACATTAAACGAACTGCCTCGGGGTCATACAGCAGGATGACTGTGGAGTCCAAGTCAGGCATGTTAGAGGAATTATTCTAACAATCTAGGTCATGAAGGCCAGAATTTGCAAGGATTTGGTATTAATAAATCAAATAGACTTCCATATAGTATTTTTTTAAGATGGGGTCTTGCTCTGTAGCTCAGGCTGGTCCTTTACTATGTAGCCCAGGCTGGCTTCAGTTCACAGCAATCCCCCTGCCTCAGAATCCCGAGAGCTGGGATTATAGGCATGAGCCACTATGCCTAGCTTATGTGGTGCTGGGCAATGAAACCCAGGACCTTATGCTTGCTGGGCAAGCACTCTAATCACTGACCTATTCCTCCAGTCCAGCATATAAATTTTTTAAATGAGAAAAATGCTTTGATGTTGAAAATACGGAATATAACTAGCAGCAAACTGCCGTACTATGGAAAGTGACAATATACTAATAATAGCACTGCAATTAACAAATAGCTAAGCACCCATGATTAGAAGCACAGGGATATTTACAGTAATAACCCAAAATCCCTTGCCTTCATTGTTATGTATACTAATAAGCCACCAGGACAGAAACATTCATTTCACATGTCTTTACAACTTTGCATTACTTTCAAACTATCTTATGAATTCAAACTCTGAAGTGGGCCTCAAGAAGACAAGGAAAATTAAATAGTATATAATAATGAAACTAGAGTATTTCCTTGAGTTGCTAATGGTTATAATAATAAAATAAGATAATTTTTCTTCTGAAAGACTTCAGAAAGAAAAAATTATGGCAAAGCACTAATTTAATACTATAATATACAAACCTGTCTTTGACAGTATGATTCTTTGAGTTTTTTGAGATGTGTTGTCATTTTCACTTTGAAGTGAATCTCACTGCTATCCTAAGGAGAGTAAAAGAAAAACAATTATCTCTCTTTGTATAAACTACTTTGCTTGAGCAAAATTATTTAATTACACATAAGGTATAAATAGAAACATAAACCTTATTAGCTTTCCCACCAAAATATTTTTATTACTTCTAACAGGTTTTATTAAAACACTAATTATCTTCACAGTTGCTTTATATCTATTGCAAAACAAAATTTAATAAAGGAATCTGTCTTGCGTATTAAAATTATCTATGTAAGTAAAAGAATGTATGTCAAAGAATACATATCAAACTACTTTCAAAATAAAAGATACACCATCACAAACCCCAAAAGCAACTCTAAAAAAGTAACCCACTCAACTAAAGAGTCAACAAAGGTGGTGGCATATACCACCAAACAAGAGACCAAGAAACTTATTCCTGCCATAAAAAATAGACTCCATGGAATCTGGCTTCTCACACAGAAGTAAAATTCATAAGAACTTGAGATAAACTGATTTGTGGAACAACAGATTCATTTCTTTGATCCAGAATATTAAGCAAACAAAGAAAATACTGGAGTTGCAGACTGTGAAATTTCAAAGTGAACACTTTAAATACATATCACATTCACAAATTTGTATTAGCAAGAGTTTCATATTTTTATTTTCTTGTTTATAACTGTAATTACCAGGAAAAATTCTCTTCCTAAACAATAAACGTAAAATTTCTACAGTAAACCTCATACAATAAATATTAAAATTACTTCCAGATGAATTAAAATAACCAACATTAATTTTTTTCTTTTTAACATTTTTCTCTTCCTAAAAGAAAAAAAAATCCCCTTGGTTCGGATCTTCAATGTCACCCAAAAACTTCATGTATCTGGATGTTGTGGAATACCTATGGATTCCATGTGCTGTCTAACATGAAGGGCTTGACTGCAAGGGCCAGATCATTGGGCTTGACTTAGGAGTGGATCACTGGCACATAACCTGGAAGGATATACGTTTGCTCTACCCATCCCTGTTCACTCAGCTTCCTGTTGTGATGCCTCTGGCCAGGCCTCTGCCAGACCCTCCCACCACTGCCAGGTGCCCATGAATGGGCTGTGACCTTCGGAAACTATGAGCTAAAATAATTCCTCTATTAAGTTGTGGATGTTGGGTATTCTGTCCCAGCAACAAAAGAGTAACTAATACACTTGGCACAAGAAGTCCTTTAGTAAAGCAAGTTTTGACTTAGAAACTATTTTTAATAGATATGAATAAATTTGACTTAATAAATACATAAACCATTTACACAGTAAACAAAATACACTGGGAAGAAATATTCACAACATATGTAACAGACAAGAAAAATCAAGACATTTAAAGAAAATTTAACAGATTACTAATTCCTAAAAAGGTAATCCATAACATACTGATCAATGGCATGAAACAGAGCATAGAAGTAAATCCACCCACCCAGCTAGTCAACTAATTTTTAATAAGGATGCTATGACAATACAATGGGAAAGGGAAATTCTTTCAACTAACAGTCTGGTACAACACATCAAAAATTAGTCAAAGTGACACAAAACTTATAGTTATAAAAATCTTAGAAAATATTAAATGTAAATCTTTTTCTTAAATATTATACCAAAACTGCAAGCAACATAAGAGTACATTGGATTCATAAAAATTTATACGTGAAATGAAGAATGCACAAATCCAGAGACAAAAAGGTAGACCAGCAGCTGCCAGGAGCAGCTGAAAAGAAGAATGGGCAGGGACTACTGAAAGGATACAAGGTCTTTCTGGGATGATGAAAATGTTCTGGAATTAAGACAGTGTTGAGGACTGCATAGTCTCGTGAATATATTAAAGCCACTACATTACATACTATAAAACAGTATATTTTAACACTGGCCTTATGGCACAAGCCTGTAATGCTAGCACTCTGGAAGACTGAGACAAGATCATAAGTTTGAGCAGAGGCTGGGCAATGTAGCGACTTAGTGAAATCCTGACTCAAATTCAAAAATAAAAATGGACTGGGATACAGCTCAGTGTGAAGGCCCTGGGCTCAATTCCAGTACCACCAATAAGTAGATGCATACATATATATAAATAAAGCAGTCCATTTTGTAGTACGTCTCATTAAAATTTTTTCAAAGTAAGACAAACACAGAAAAATGGGACAATTACTGTAAGAATACAAACACAGAAGACAAAAAGGTCTAGGTTATTGTATGGTATGTGCATGTACAAATCTCTCAAAATGAGACACATTATGTATTAACAAGGAAAATGTGGGGGGAAAGTACATGCTATTACTGATAATCAGGAAAATGAAAAATAAACAAAAATGTTTTACTTATCACACTGGCACAAAACTTAAAAGACTGATAATATCTCACAGTGAGGTGAATGTGGGGATGGTATTCAAGAACTGTAATCGGAAGAGTTTACCAATCCATTCTTTTCTACTCAAAAATGTAAGTACATGTGTGCGAAGAAGAAACTATGAATATTCATTCTTCCAACAGTTTTCAGCTTACCTTAACATCTCAGAAAGAGTCAACAGAAACCAGGCTAGAGTCTAAGGAAAAGAGAACCAGGAAGGGAAAAAGGAAGGGGTAGGGTGGAAGGAAAGGTCAGAAAAAGGGCCAAGAGGGCTGACTTCTGTTTAAGGGTAGCCCTACCTAGTTAATTCACTGTTATCTGCCCCTGAAGTCCAAGAACAAGTTTCCATTTGGAGAAAGTAAGGTGATTTAAACCTGCCTAGGAAAGTAACACTATCAAAAAATTAAATCAAAAATTGTATCAGCATCTACTCAATCTAACAGATACAGGCATATTAAATGAAAAGGCCAATTTTTAAATAACTTGCCTTTCTTAATTCATTCTTCCTGTGTATGAGAAACTATTCACACATTGGAAATCAAAGGATAAAAATAAGAAACTCACCTGTCCAATGACTTTGAGTTTAATATATTCTCCTTCCTTCTTATCCCCCAAGTCCTCAGTTGAAGGTTTTGCTTCCTGAAAGAAAAGTAAATTTCATCTTAAAAGTTCCTCCATGCCCACAGACAAAGACCTCCTGAACAGGACTTCAACAGCACAGGAAATAATAGCAAGAATCAATAAATTAAAAAGTGTCTGCACAGCCAGGGAAACCACCAACAGGGTAAAGATATGCCTTATAGAAGTGGAGAAAATCTTTGACAAATACTTTCCCAACAGACAATCTAGAGCACACAAAGAACTCAAAAATCAAATAACCTAATTGGTAAACACGAAATAAGCAGATACTTCCCCAAAAAAGTACAAATGACCAATGTACATATATATATGAAAAAATATTCAACATCTTTAGCCACCAGGGATATGCAAATCAAAACAACATTGAGATTCCATCTTACCCCAATCATAATGACTATCATTAAGACTTCAAGAAACAGTAACACTGGCTGGGGAGGCAGTGGAAGAGGTGGGGAAGGTGTCAGGAGGGAAGAGAGAGGAAGAATGTCTGCATATGTTTGTGTTACTGGAGACTGAACTCAGCCTCTAAAATGAGTTACATCTCCACACTTTTGAGATAGCATCTCACTAAATTGATCAGGCTGCGCTCTAATCTGTGATCCTTCTATCACAGCTTCTTGAGTGCTGAGATTACAGGCCTGTGAAACCTTTTTAGTTGGCGGTTTGCTTGGTTTTCTGGAGACCAGGGTTCCAATTCTGTAATCCAGGATGGTCCTAAACTCACTATGTGGACCAAGCTGGCCTCAAACTCATGGTAATCCTCCTGCCTCAGCTTCCTCAGTGCTGGCATTATAGGCATGTGCCACCAACCTGGTTTGTGTAGTTCTGGGGAAGCAAACCCAAGGCCTTGAGCTTGTAGGCAAGTGCTTTCATTGCAGAGCTACACCACCAAGAACTTTTCTACAGTGCTGTGGAAATGTAAATTAGTACATCTACTATGAAAAGCAATATGAAGGTTCTTCAAAATGAAGTAAAAATAGACCTACCTTCTGATCAAGATAATCTGAAGGAATTGAAGTCAGCAGCAATAGGGATGCCTCCAGACCCAAGATTTTTGTGGTATGACTCATAATAGCTAAGACATAGAACCAGTCTAGATATTCATCAACAGATGAATGGATAATGTGGTATACATACATAATGAAGTATTATTCAGCCACAAACAATAAAAGTAGGAAAATGAATGGAACTAAAGATCACTTTGTTAAGTGAAATAAACCTGACTCAGAAAGACAAGTACCACATATTCTCCCTAACACATGAAATCTAAACAGGATGACATGAAAGCAGAAGGGAGATAAGAGGAAGGAAAGAGGTGGAAGAGAATGGGAGAGTAAGAGTGGGCAATGGGGGGGTAGGACACGATCAAAATGCAAGCACTGAAACCCAGTGTTACTGTTCAGATCTGGTGGCCCCCCAAAACCTCATGCATTTGGAAAGGCACTATTTATGGAGGTTAATCACATTAGTGGATTAATCTATGGATTTCATGTGCTGCTAAGAGGCGGGGCCTGGTCAGGAAGGGTGGATCAAGGAGAGTGTGCAGATCACTGAGGGTGTAGCCTAGAATGATATTCTTGCCTGGCTTCTCCCATTCCCTCTCCTTCCTGTGGTGCCATGAACCAGCGGTTCTCCATCTGACTCTTCCACAATTGCAGATACCCATAAATTGACTGAGATCTCCAAAAACTATGAACTAAAATAAAACCTTTCCTCTCTTAAATTATGAGTGTTAAGTATTCTGTCCCAGCAACAAGAAAATGACTAAGACAGAAATTGGTATCAGAGAAGTGGGGTTGTGGCTCTGACAATACCTACCCACATGGTTTAAAAGTCTGTGGAACTGGTTTGCAGCAAGAGTTTGGAAACATTTGGAGATGCTGGCTGGAGAAGCTTTAGAATGCTGTGAGCTGAGCTTGATGCGTGATTCTGGTTAGAGCTCAGGAGGTCAGTATGCTGAGAAAATTGCCGGCTGTAATCACCTGGCTCAAGGGGCTTCAGATGGGAAGGACAATGCTATCTGCATCTTCCCTATGTTTTGAGACTTTACCTGAAACTGAGATGAAGGCCAATGAACTAGTTCAGTAGAGGAAATTTCAAGGCAGTCTACCACTCAGGTAGTCATATGGGTACTACTTGCTGCATTAAGCCAGCTCTATGCTGAAAGTCAGGAAAAAGTGGCAGGGCAAAAAACTATAGAATAAAGTTTTCAGTTCTGCCAGAGGGGAGGGGTCTGCAGAGTTGCAGCCAAGGAGCATAGCTGCTAAAAGGAATAACACTACAGGCCAGGTGCACTGCGCCAGGACAGTAAAAAAGATACCTTGGGGGGCATCTCAGAGAAGGGCAAGATCCCACCCTTTAACAGCTCAGGAGTTCAAAGACAAAGACTTTCTTTAAAAAGAAAGTACCAGGGGCCCCTGCAGGACCACCTAGAAAGCTAAATCCCCAAGTAGTTCAGCCACTGAAGAACCCAGATGCCGCTATGACTGTGGTCCAAAGGGGGCCAGAGTACTGTTTAAGCCAAGGCAGACCTTGCTGTCATCCATGTGGTGCTGCTGGTTCCACAGGCATGCAGAATCCGAGAGTTGCGGGGTCATGGAGACTTCAGAGGAAAAGCCTTGGAGGGCACATAGTGTGCCCAAGAGGCCAGTGCATAAAGCTGAAACAGCAGAGCTCAAAGCGCAGCACAGACCCCAGGACTCGGGAAATATCAAGGACATGATCATCCGATGAAGAGAGCCACAGGCACTTAGCAGAGTCACCTCAAGAGAAGGGCCATCATGTTTTCATGAGATAAAGCCATAGGGGCAGGAAGGCCCCAAACCTTAGACACTCACATCTCACGGCAGACTGCATCAGGTACTAGGTAGGCACAGAGAGGCAGAATTTAATGGAGCTACAGGACCCAACATTTGCCCTGATGGGTTTTGGTCCTGCTTTGGACCGACTATTTTCTATCCTCTAATTCCTCCCTTTTAGAATGGGAATGTTTACCCTGTGCAAGTATGCAGGAAGCGTTTAACTTTTCTTTGATTTTCACAGGGGCTCACAGCTAAGAGTTGGCCTTGAGAATCAGAGAGGACTTTAGATAGGGACTTTTTGTTGGAACTGCTAAGACTTTGTCAACTATTAGACATGAACTAAGTGTACTTTGCATAATAAGAAAAGTCTTTTGGAATGTTATAGTTTAGATCTGGAGTGTCCCCCTAAAAGCTTCATGGATTTGGAATGCAACTGGATTGGAGGCGTCAACTGCATGAGTGGATTAATTCGTGGATTTGACATTATTGTGGCTTGGATTTGGAGGGTCCCCCAAAAGTCTCATGTATTTTAATGTTGTAGATTGTCTATGGAACCATGTGACATTGGTGGATTGGGGTCTAGTCTGGAGGGGTGGATTACAGTTACGTTAGGATTAAAGGCGTGTAAACTAAGACTAAAGGCGTGAGTTAGGATTAGCAGTGTGTAGTGGCCATACCTTCCACACCTGGATGCAGGAGGGGCTAATCACTGGGCGGAGACCTGGAAGGATATATAAGCTGCATCCTTCCTTCCTTGGAGGTCTAGGACTGGTCTCGACTAGTCTCAACTTGCCTTCCTGTTTGTGATGTCGTGAGAAGCTGCCTCCACCTCTACCTTTGCCATGTACTTCAATTGCTGCCGGCCACCCTTGAATGGATTGTGATCTTCCGAAACTGTGAGCTAAAATAAACCTTTCCTAAATTTGTGGGTGTCAGGTATTGAGTCACAGCAACGAAAAAGTAACTAAGACAGACATGCTGTTAGGAAGTGAGGCTTTCATGAACGGTCATCACTAAAGGTGTGGCCTGAGGACATATTCCAGTGCAGGTTTCTCCTCCGCCCCTCTGCTTCCTCTTCCAATGCTGTGAGCAGCTGTTGTCCAGCAAACATTCTGCCATGCTGCCACTGCCAGCTGACCGTGAACTGAAACATGAACTAAAACAAACCTTTCCTCCCTTAGTTGTGGGCTTTATTTATCATGTTCCAACAATAAGAAAGCAACTACGAGACCCAGTATTTTGTAAAGTTAATAGGCACTAATATATTTTTCAAAAGTTCCTATGTCATTTTAATCATTCATTTAAGAGTATCCATTACTTTCCCTCAAAATCTGCACCTGAGACTACGAAGAGCATTTACTTTTCTTGACAGTCAAGCAAAGAAGGTCCCAAGTTCCCAAATACTGGTTCATAAGAAATCAAGAAAGGATTTGTTGTTGTTATGGAGTTGTTTTGACTTTGGGTGGCTTTTTGTTTTGGGGTTGTTTTTGTGGGAGAAGAAGTGAACCCAGGGCCTTTGCACTGAGCTATTATCTCCAGCCCATCTTTTATTCTGAGACAGGGTCTCACTAATTCACTAAATTGCCCAGGCTAGACTCAACCTTGCAGTCTGCCTGCCTCAGCCTACCAGAGTGCTGAGATTATAGGCCTGCACCACCACGTCTGGTTCAAAAGGAGTCTCTCTTCATTATATTCCACAGTATGGGATGTAACATCACCATGTATCAAAATCACCTAAAGGGCTTTAAAGGATTGGTAGGCCCCAACCCCAGTTTTCTGTTCAGTAGGTTTGGAATATGACTGAGAATTTGCTTATAATGAGTTGTTATAGGAGATGAGCCTGAAATCCCTATTTTTAGGTTCTTTGTAGCTATCCCTAAAAGTTAGGGAAGCTGGAGCTGGAGGAATGGCTCAGTGGTTACCACAGTTGGATTCTCCAGCACCACCTAAGCTGGGCATGATGGCATGTACCTCTAATCCCAGCACTCCAGAGGCTGAGACAGGAGGACTGCAGCGAGTCCAAGGCCAGCCTGGGCTCCATAGTGAGTTCAGGACCAGCCTGTACTACAGGGTAAGACCCTGTACCAAAAATAAATAAATAAATAAATAAAATTGAAGAAGATAGGGAAGCTACATGGGACTAGCTGCTATTTCCCCAGGTCCCTGGAGACCCTAGCGAGCAATTCCTCAGAGACGTGGGTTGATCAATATCAGGGTATTCAGGATACTGAGAGTAATTCTAGTAATTCGAAAATCAACAACAAGCTGGCAAAAAAAGATTAAATGATACATCAGTAAATCATTATGGGGGTGCAAATTTCTTAAAGAAACATTTAAGTTTCCCTTGATTATGTGGTCCCAAGAAAGAAGCTCAGTTCCTGATGCTACCTATTGTGTCCCAATAGTTTTTCTAAGCTGACATCTCCCTGTGACCCCAAGGATAGGTATTTATTAACTGTGTTTCAAATATGGGTAGAACATGAAAGCAGTTTATCCAATCCCAGGCCTGATGTGGCCTGGTGCCACAAAACATAAGTGCTTGCTCAGCTCCACAGAGTGTCAAAAGCTTGGAGAGGTACAACCGAAAATATCTCCATGTTAATTAATTTTTGGTTTCCCCTAGCCCTAACCTCCCGTGTCAGTACCCGTAACAGCAGATGTGATTGGCACACACACCCATAATCTAAGTATTCAGGAGGCTAAACCAAGAGGATTGCCACAAGTCTGAAGGAAGGATGGGCTGTACAGTGAGTTCAAAGCCAGCCTGGACTATATGACAAGACTTTGCACCCCGCCCTCCCAAAAAATACCTGTGGAAACATTCAACAACAGTGTACACAAAAGTCATTTCCCTTCCTATAATGTGCTCCATCTTAGTTTGACAAATTACTAATTACACATTCTTATGGCTGAAGGAATGGCACAGTGTTTAAATCCCTGCACATGGCCCCGAGTTCCATTCCCCAGCACCACATAAGCTGGATGTGGTGGTGCACGCCTATAATACCAGCTCTCAGGAGGCTGAGGCAGGAGGACTGCTATGAGTCCAAGGCCAGCCAGAGATACATAGTGAGTTCAGGACCAGCCTGGGCTACAGAGCAAGAGCTTGTCTCAAAAAAATTACATATTCTTAGTATTATACTAAGTATAAAGAATACTTGATAAAATAAAGATACAATATATTTCAGGCCAATAATCTAAAGTTACTAAATTCTTTAACATTCAAAACTTAACAGAACATAGGAAGATAAAAATAGCTTTTTACTTAAAAATACAGTCATAGTCTACGGATATGCTTGGGTAAAACAGAGTTGAATTCATTAGCACGAACCTTTGCCTGTTTTTCATTCTGCAATGCTTTCAACATTTGCTGAGCATGAGTATTAACAACAGCAAGCAAAATTAACCTTCCATAGCAAGACAGCATTTCATGTGAAAACCAGAAGACTGCCTTCCAACACAATCTCACTGGCGTATTTCTATGCATAGACATTCACAATTAAGAGTCGCTTTACCATCCAAGTATGTAGAGGGCAATGACAGCTTATTTCTTTTAGTGAATGCAATGAAACAACCAAGACCCCAGTTCTCTTTATGGACAGAGGGTGGTAAGCTTTGTCTTAACACAAGGAAGGACAGCCCCCTCCCCCAGCAGCAGCAACAGTGGCAATATATCAGCACAATGCCAGTGATTTTGCTACAGGGTTTCTTTTCTCTCCC